>JAQNBH010000012.1:21326569-21391569 GCA_028752905.1 Cladorhizidae sp. MBARI D1340-BT2
ATAATAACAACAACAATAACAACAACACCACCACCACCACCAACAACAACAACAACAACAACAATAATAATAATAATAATAATAATAATAATAATAATAATAATATCTCTCGACCAGCCCCTTTGACCTCTGAACCACCAATGCTGGAGAGAAAGGGTCTGGACAATTGCCTACATAAGATCTGTGCCCAGCAGCTTGGCAACATAATCAGAGAGCAGAATGCCACAAAACACTCAGAAATTATCACTGTGAGGATCTACTAGCATATATACTTTCTAACTTCGGCAACAGAGAGCTAGAATTTGGATGCCTCAAGCCCAGCAGACACATGCTTTTAGCTATCATGGACCAGGCTGCTGTGGAGGCAGGCCTCACAGCCTTGAAGGCTGAGCACCAGAGAACCATTATTAGAGTCTATCACCTCGGAAGGAACCACTCTGAAACTGCTCCTATTGCTGGCATCCTTGGTCAAGTCAGCAGCACAAGTGAAGCAGAGAGTATCTCAGTCCATCTCATATTTCAAAGTTCTAGAACAAACTTCAGACTTTAATTTATACTCAACAGCAAATGCTAAAGCTCCCCTATTGAGCCAGCCACTTAATTACTAGTGGCAATGGATTCCACATTTCTCTGGCAACAGGCATTGTCTAGACTTCTGGCCAGTAGTGGTTCAGAGGTCAAACAGGCTACCATATGAGACCAACTCCTGCACCTCCCCCCCCCCCTACCCACCCCCAATAACAAAACAAATAACTTGAATACTTTTAAATGAGTAAGATGATAGTACTTATACACGGCAATTACCATTAAACCATGATGGTATCATCAATGCTATATAGATCAATAATGGATTAGCTGTTTCGCTAGGGTTGTGGCAAGGTTATTGGCTAGGGTTAGGGCCAGGGCAATGGCTAGGGTTAGGGCCAGGGCAATGGCTAGGGATAGGGTTAGGGCCAGGGCAATGGCTAGGGTTAGGGTTAGGGCCAGGGCAATGGCTAAGGTTAGGGTCAGGGCAAAGGTCAGGACAATGGATAGGGATAGGGCCAGGGCAATGGCTGGGGATAGGGCCAGGGCAATGGCTAGGGATACAGCCAGGGTTGGGGATAGGGCCAGGGCCAGGGCAATGGCTAGGGATACAGCCAGGGTTAGGGCCAGGGCAGTGGCTAGGGTTAGGGCCAGGGCAATGGCTAAGGTTAGGGTCAGGGTAATGGTTACGGTTATGTCTAGGGCAATGGCTAAGTTTAGGGCCAGGACAGTGGTTAGGATTAGGGCCAGGACAGTGGTTAGGATTAGGGCCAGGGCAATGCCTAGGGTTAGGGCCTGGGCAATGGTTAGGGCCTGGGCAATGGTTAGGGCCTGGGCAATGGTTAGGGCCTGGGCAATGGTTAGGGCCTGGGCAATGGCTAGGGCCAGGGCAATGGCTAGGGCCAGGGCAATGGCTAGGGCCAGGGCAATGGCTAGGGCCAGGGCAATGGCTAGGGCCAGGGCAATGGCTAGGGCCAGGGCAGTGGCTAGGGCCAGGGCAGTGGCTAGGATTAGTGCCAGGGCAGTGGCTAGGATTAGTGCCAGGGCAGTGGCTAGGATTAGTGCCAAGGCAGTGGCCAGGGTTAGTCCAAGGCAATGTCTAGGGGCAGTGGCTAAGACTCGCTGGACAGTGCAATCGGACAATTATACAATTGTATATGGTTTAATGACAGGATTAAATCAGCTCAGATCAGTGATGGAACATTTTGTTATATCTATATCTATATAGAGATATATATGTATATATAGCTTAAAACTGCACTATTAATACACCTGTAGTAACTAAATATTACTGCATTACAGCAATGGAAGGATATTGCAGCTTTTCCTCCAGGGCATGGTTGTCATGGTGAAATGATGCATGCAAATGATTTCAAGAGTCGTGCTGCAGTAAAATGGCAGGATCGGTAAAGGGTCTATGGGAAACTTAAACTTGATAAAGGTTGTTTTTTAAGCGTGGACTTTGTAAAGGGTTTAAGGCCTCTGCAAAACTATAGGGACCAGGAGTTGGCCAGGAGTTGGTAAAGTGTAGAATGCAAACATACAGACTTGGAGGTAGAAGAGTTACAGCTGCTCAAAACTACATAGAAACTTATTTTCATTAGGATCGATGGTGCAGAATGGAAAGTTTTCAGCTGCTGCAGACGCTTTGGTCAGGACATTGAAAAAAGTAGATTTACTAAAGAAAAATATATAAAAAGATCAGAAGTGTGATTATCCAAATATCAATATTACCCAACATTAGGCAAGCCCACGATGCCACATTTGAGGGAAGAACCGAATCTTCCAAGCAGAGGACCATGTCCTTCTGATTCCGATGACGATCTCTTCTTAGGTGGCATACCTCGGACTTTTGCGCGACCTTTGAACTTTCGACTGCTACTTAGCTGCTGCTGAAAACAACGGTTGCTCCAAAATAGCAGGTCGACACTACAAGGCTTGGCTGCAACTCTCCTCGGCATACAAGTGTTAAATTCCTATCCATTAAGTTGTTCACAATAGCTCCTACAGTCCAGAATTTTGCTGAGGCGCAATGTTTTCAAAGCCCCACCCATGCCCCGCCCATTCGTACATGTTCTGGAGATAAAGTCTTGCTAAGCAAGATGTCTGCTGAGCCAGTGGCGCCAGGAATGTGCAGATTTTTTTTTTGAGTGGCTGTGGTCTTTACATTCATTGAAACTAGTGAAACTAGGACTGTAAAATAAAATAGCCAGTGGATAAGCGAAAATCTAGCAAATTCGCGTAAGAACTCGTGGACAATCAAAACGGCGAAGATCGTTAACACAATGAACACTATCGAGGTATGGGACTTGCCCGCAAAGAAGTGACGGTCAGTTTATTTCAAAAGACACTTGCTTCCATTACACTTGCTTCCATTGTGACAATAGTTAACCACACAAACCCGAATGTTAGGCATTGAGAAGAAATTCAGATGAAGTGTGTGTTTTGGACCAAGTAATCGAAGTCTGTTTATTTGTGCCCCTACCTGCAAAAACATAGCCAGTTTTTGCATTTAGATCTAGGACTGTCAACCCGAAATATTGTAGGTGGGCCATTACATAGTTTCTTGAGAAATCAAAAGACTTCATCCTTTACCAGAGGTGGTGTTTTGGTCGCTGTCTCTAATCGTATTTCTTCCCAATGTGTCTCGTTAAATACATCTACAGAAGTAAACCTAGCATTACCCACTAACACTTTTATTTACTGTGTGTATATCTCTCCTTCAAGCCCTACTTCCTGCTATTTAGATATTTTTGATGCAATATCATCCCTACCCAGTTCCTCACACATCATTTTACTTGGTGACTTCAACATCACAGATGTCAATTGGTCAACCTTGCATGCATCCACGTTCTCTTCCATTACTTTTTGTGATAACTTATTCTCCTACAACTTAGTTCAACTTGTAAACAGCTCTACACACAAATTGGGTAACCTTCTAGTCTAATCTTCACAAATTGTTAACTATCACTTCCATTGATTCATCTTCCTGCACTGACAAGTCTGATTATTATTTAATTTTTGTTTGATGTGGTCACCCCACACGTGCTACATTCTCCCCCTTCATGTACTCTGCTGAACTATGCTAAAGCTGATTTAGAAGGTTTACGAGATTACCTCCTAGATGTCAGTATTGATCACTGTATTTTACTCTCGGATGTTGAACAAATCTGGTCCCTCATTAAACAAAGTATATCAGATGCATGTCACAAATTTGTTCCTGTTGCGAAAATTTCTTCCTCTCCTCGATGGTTTAATGCACAAATCAGACATCTGTTGAAGAAGGCTAGCACTGTTCATCGTCGTCATAATCGTAGGCCCACTATTCATCAAGAGTACAAGCTACTTTCCATCGAATCAACTCTTCAGAGTTTGATTCAATCAGCTAAACAAGAATATGAATCTAACCTTGTTTCTGCCTTCCACTCCAACTCAAGTAAATTATACAGATATTTAAATTTATTGTCTCATCCAAAGTCCTCACTATACCCTATTATTCACAAAGCTGCTGTGGTGAAACATCCACTCGAGAAAGCCAGACTCTTCAACTCTTTTTTCAAACCCAGTTTTTTCTGAGATGGAGCCTTTACTTTTCTCTAGTTCGTAGCAGATTATCTTACTGCTCACAGTTGTGGAGACCACATCTGATGAAGGACATCTTGTGCCTTGAGAAAGTGCAAAGACAAACTACAAAGTTCATCCTTGATGACTTCACTCTGACTATAAGTCTAGGCTGATTTCACTTCAGCTATATATATACTTCCTCTAATGTATTGGTTGGAACTTCATGACATCATGTTCTTGACAAGTACTTGAAAGGGTCCCCAGATAACCTTGATGTGAACTCTCACATTTCGTTGGTCTCCTCCTCCACAAGGGCCTCCAGATCTAACCATCTAAAATACAACTTCAGTCGGACTACATCAACACACCACTTTTATTTTAACAGTCGTTCTCCTTTGGAATGCACTTGCCTCAGCCATGGATCTATCACTTTCCTACCCGTGCATCAAAAACCGCATCATAACTTTCCTCTGGACCCATTTTATAGCTGTGATATTCCTTGCACTTTCCACTTTATTAATAATTCCTATTTTATTTACTCTACACAGGCTTCACCAAAGTTGGTGATTGTCCTTCAATAGTTGCCATGTCACTCTCTTCTCTAGTTTTTGTGCCTGTATGCTCAATGTTGTAAAGTTTAATAATTATAATAATAATAATAATAATAATAATGTTCACCATCGCCAAAATGCTTTACATGGTAAAGGGTCTTCCAATATTGGTAAGTTTTGTTCCGATAGAGTTTTGTTCTTGCATACAGTTTGTTTTAGTTTAGCCTCTATTGTGTGTGGGGAAGGATTGTGTGTGGGGAAGGATTCCACAAATAAAAGTGCAGAGAAAATAACCAAGACTCCAGCTTTCAACCATTGTTAAATCTTGTGTATCTATACACACAAGCACACACCAGATGTTATTCTATACCATGTTTGTACAAAGACATATTGCATATGGTTTCTTGCTTTGATATGATATTTTTGTATTTTTGTATGAAGTGCAATTTTTTTAACCCATATACACAAGAATAATGTCAACAATGTCAACAAAAAAGACAAGATCATGTCCATGTGAACCATGACAACCCTTACCCAACTATAAAACAGTATAATTATTTATTTACATTATAGTTATTTTTATTATCTTATTTATTATTTTTTACGTCCGGTTCACATGCTAGATGCAAGTGCCTGTTCACGTGCTGAAGGTGTGTGCCAGTTTGTGTGCTAGATGCATGTGACAGTAGCACGTAGAAGATAGTACATGTATATACAACATCGGTGAGATGATTTGTTGAAGTGTAGTCTAATTTCAACACAAGTAAAATCTTGTTTTCTTTCTATTTTTAAAAATCAGTCTAATGTATGTTTATATTGCTTTTCTTGTGCTTGTTTAGTAGTTGAACAATAATCCTCCAAGTTCTGAATCTTCAGCACCTTTTAAGCAGTTTTTCTAAAAAAAATTGTTGTAACACCACACATTCCATACTTTGTTGGTATTGTTATTATTACTGCCTCATGGGCGTATAAAAAGGCATTTACTTTGCATCTTAAGACACCTTTTTAATAAGCCTAACTGTGAGAAGGTTTTTGTGTGCATGAGAAAACTGCACAAAGAAACCAAAAATAAAGATCTGCAGTGCCAATGCTCCTATGTACTGTGAAGGAGCAGTTTAACAAAGAAGCAGCTAAAAAAAAATCTGAGAAGCAACAGCTAAAAGCAAGGCAGAGAAGCAGCAGCTAAAAGCAAGGCTGTGAACAAGGAGCTAAAAGCAAGGCTTAGAAGCAGCAGCTAAAAGCGAGGCTGAGCACATGTAGCTAATACAAGGCTGAGATGCAGCAGCTAAAAACAAGGCGACAATATGTTTATGTTGGTTGAAGATGATCTCTCTAAAGTTAAATTTTTAGTTCGACTGAGGCTAACAATTAGAGGTCACAGCGAAGATGAGAACATTTGGTATGAGGTTGATCCATTGTTTAAAACTGACCTAAAACAACGACATAAATGATGAAATATTACTCAGCTCCATCTACGGCAATTATCAGTAATATTCATGAGGCTACTAGGTTTCAGTCTTAGAAGACTGCAGATATTTCTTCTGACCAGGAGCAAATTATTATTATTTATTGGATAAGCAAAATGTATGAGGATTTTGTTGACTTTCTTCATATACTAAACATCACTACATCAGTGTTTATACTTGCCTCTGAAGATATATAAGGTATGTTGTTCCGAAGATGAATTTCCATGGGCATTTTTCACAGTTCTTAAGTGGAAAACTCAAGGCATCCAGGAAATCAATTGAAACCACCATTTATGTGGCCAAGAAGCTGCTGAAGTGAGTTTTAGCTGTGATAAGCTCAATTCCAAAAATATATCCTGAGTTTTTTCCAGAGACATGAAGGTAAGTAGTGGAGTAGAGGTAAGTAGTGGAAATTTCATGACTCAGCTAAGCACAAGCTGACAGGTAATTTGATTACCTTTGGTCTGTGCAGTGCACATGGAGTGTATTACACTTGTAAGATTAACTGAGCAGCATGTGCACCTAGAGAAGCAGTGCAAGTAAATGTGTAACATTCTTAATCAATTACTTCTACCTGATCAAATTAAGGTCTTCTTACCTCTATCAATTTCCCCTTATTGCCTTTTCTTTTAAGTTGTGCTGGTTGTTCATTGTGATGCTTATAGCATGAGTGAGCAAGAAAATAAAAGAAGCAGGATCCATCAAATTGTTGTAGGCATTGGATCACTGAGTCCACAAGGTGATCTAGGTGGTGGTGAATATCTGATCAAAGCTGGCGAGCATCATATATCTTGCATGCAAAATCTGTCTTTGTCTCCAGCTATTGGAGAATGATTGTGTCTATCAAACAAGAGAAGATCCCTTACATGGGAGGAGTTGTAACTTTTAACAACAAGTTTGCCTAGGGTACGGGTGTCATTGGACAACTAAATGCAGAAGGTTTCCTCCCTCGCCTGCAAAATGGCATGATGTCACTTTTTTCCTTTTAAAATTTAATTCCGACAGTCTATATGTGCTCACTACGCTAATGTCATCCATACAGGGAGTGGAACTCTTATAAGTAAATAGTAAATAACTCTGCTTGTAGTCATTTCACAAAGCATTCGCTACTAACTATAGTAACTAGTAGGGTATTTATCAGAAATAAGTTCAAAGGAGATGGCAGTAAGTTTGATTTTGCCAATACTATTCTTTATAGTTCTCTGTTGCACTGATGTGGAACCACAGGTTAATCAGCCTCTTATCATCAATGTTTCAAGTTCCATCTGCCACAATTTAGTGGCTGAATCTGGAGGGAATTGTATTGACCTAGACTCTGTTTTGGATCAGCTAAGCAGTGATGTGACAATCACTCTGGACAAGGGAACTCATCTGATCAACAGATCACATCACATGGACATCCGTGGTGCATCAAACATCAAAATTGTCGGAGTTGGTGCTGATGTGACAGTGATTACTTGTGCTGATCAAAATGGACTATCCTTTGTAGGAGTGACAAACCTCACCTTAGTCAACTTCACCATAACTGGCTGTGGCCTAAGTGGAGGAAATATGCTCTATCATGTCACTTTATTGAGTGAAATGTTGGATCTATGGTTCATCATACCTCCAGCAACTAAAATTGCCTTGTTTCTAGGTCACTGTACAAATGTGATGATTCAAGATGTAAATATCACAGAGACAGCTGGACTTGGATTTCTTGGTATCAATATCTTAGGCAAGTCGAGCATCAAACGCTCAGGATTTACTAATAATATTCGTCCAAAATGCCTTAATGAAAGTCCTCAGATCATCCCATCACTAATCAATCCAGACATCTATGACCAAGTTGGTGGAGGTGCATTTTTCCTTTACGCAGACATTTTCAACTCATCAAGTATTGACTATGAGGTGAAGTTGCTGCTATCTGAACTGTACTTTGCTCACAATGCAGACTGCACCTTTGCAGCCAACACAATCTTGAACTTCCCATATTTTATTGATGGTCAGACAAATCTCCCCCTCTACAACTATACCATCGGAGCTGGTGGAGGGCTCTCTGTAATTCTGTCCAACAAAGATTTTGAAGTTGCAGTTGATATCTATGACAGCATTTTTTATAAGAATGAGGCTCGTCATGGCAGTGGGGCATTTGTTGCCTCATTTGCTGGCTTCCAAAAGTCCTTGGCACTGACTTTCAATGGATGCACATTCACAGAAAATGGACTTACTGCTTCATATGATAGCATTGAAATGCATGCCTGTTGCAAGGGAGGTGCTGGGTTAGCCATTTTCACGGATCTCTTGAAGCCCAATCATTTCCTCTCTAGCGTTGCAACAGCACGTGTCCAATTCCTCTTTGAAATGTTTGCAACTGAGTTTATCAGCAACGCAGCCCAGGTGCAAGGTGGAGGGATATTTGCGTACTCCTTACTGAAAACCCAACAGCAATTTCGAAGTGTCAATGAAGGTAAAAAGTTCTACTCAATAGTTTGGTCTTTTGTTAATATCACTTTTACGAACAATTCAGCCTTGTATGGTTCAGCCGGATTTTTTTACCAAATTGCCGACTTCAGTTTTGACGGGCTGGTATTGCTTAAACTAACAAATATTACAGCCACAAAAAACCACAATCAAGTGATGCGTTCTAATCACATTGGAGATGGTTCCACCCTACATATAAAGAACATTGTGGGTGAATTTAAGGATGTGACATTGGATAATAACATCGGTTCTGCTCTGCGTTTAGACTCAACTGTGGTTTATATCCAGCCAAGTTCCAGACTTATTTTTCGTGGCAATACAGCACATAGGGGAGGAGCTTTGTATCTCAGCGGTCATTCCCCAGCCTTGATCATTGACAAGAATTGCTCACTTCACTTTGAAGAAAACACTGCCCATATGGAGGGAGGAGCTATTTATTACTCCCCGCCAGATTTATCTGGTGATATATTGCAGTCTTATAACCTCAGGGGCTGCTTTCTTATCACTCCTTCATTTTCACCAAGTTTCTATGAAGACTTTGGTATATTTGATTTTGGAATTAAATTTTTATTTAGAGGCAATCAAGCAAAAATTGGCAGCACCATCTTTGGTTCTTCTCTTGAATCTTGTTCATGGGCAAAAAAATTGTTGGTCTCTAGAGAAAACATCTCTCTTTATAGCAAGCTGTATAGGGAATATAACAGTACGTTTTCTTTTGATCATAACCCTGCAGATGAACTGTTTATCAGCACTCCACCCACTTCAATAAGTGTGAAAACTGGCACAGAAGAACCTCTCCACGCATACCCTGGTCAGGCCCTCCCGATTGAAATCAATGTTTTGGATTTTTACAATAACACTATTCCTGCTATCGTAACCACTGCTGTCAACATGGAGAATAAAACGGAATTGAGATCATTTTTCAGAGAATCAGAGTTCTGGTACACTGATATTACCAACACCACACTGTCCGTTGCTAGTGCACAGAATGGACTCGTCTCAGTATCCATAATTACATCTACCAGCTCAGTAAGCACAACTGTTTCCTTGAATCTGTCGTCCTGCCCAATAGGATTTGAATTGAATCAGGATACCCTCAAGTGTAGTTGCAGTGACCTCTTTCTCAATCAAACTAGAGTCACTTGTGACAGAAATAACATCTCATTTGAAGTGAAAGGTGATTATTGGATAGGTGTTGATCCTACTATTGCAGAACCTACTTCTGAGGACTTGATATTGTCCACATGTATTTTCAACTATTGCATTAATGGTAGATTTGACAGAAATTTTAGAAAATCTGTAATACCTGCTAAGATTGATTCTCAGTGTAATTTTAACCGAACAGGCATCCTCTGTGGCTCCTGCAACAGGGAAGAAGGCTATAGCAATGTCCTGGGAAGTAACGAGTGCCACAAGTGCAGCAATTACATGTTTTTCCTGATCATTGTGTTTGCTATTGCTGGTGCTGTGCTGTTCAGTGGGATTTTCTTTCTGGAGCTCACGATCAACAAGGGATGGACTAATTCTGTCATCTTCTTTTGTAATATCGTATTTATTTATGACTTCTTGGCCTTGGATGCCAGATTCAGCTATGCATTTCTACCAGTCCACTTACTCAATCTCCAGATTGGAGTAAGTCTATGCTTCTATGATGGATTGACAAGTTTAAGTCGCACAAGTGTCCAGCTATTACTACCCATGTATCTCTACATACTTATGGCGGTCTTCACCGTCCTCTGCAGGCGTTTTTCATGGATGAGCACCAACTTCTCTCCTGCAAAAACACTTTTGACACTTTTACTCATGTGCTACACAAGTGTACTTACAACATGTGTGGAGCTGATAGGAGTGGTGTGGATTGATACTTTGGGTGGCATGAACTCTTCCTATCGATGGTACAATGATCCTAACCAAGTCTACTTTGAAGGCTTTCATGGATTTCTGTGTGCCATCAGCATTTTCTTATTATTGGTCTACATTATCCCCTTTCCAATCCTCCTGCTCTTTCCTAACTTGGCTTACAAGCACTTGGTAAGGTTCACACCACTGTTTGATGCTTTGTGGGCAGCATACAAGCCCAAGTACCGTTTCTGGTTTGGACTTCGTCTCATTTCAGTTGTTATTTTGCTTGCTACTACGCGTCTCCCAGGAACCTATGGAATTTTCTTTAGTGGTGTTTATGCTGTCATATTCTTCTTGGTTCAGGGAACTCTTCAGCCTTTCAAGGACAAAGTAGCCAACCATGCTGATACTTTCTTCCTCACCATTGTACTCCTGTTCTACTGGGGTAATATTTGCCGAATTGCATTCAATTTCAATTTCATAGCAAAGATCATGGCACAGTTGTATGTGTCTCTGCTAACTACTTTATCATATCTCATTATGCTGCTCTTGTTCATTCTTCATCTTCATCACAAATTCCCCTGTCTTTTGAAGAAGCTTCGACTCTGCCTGGTCATTACATATGAGCACCTTCACTGCATGGATAAGAAAGAATGTCCAGCAACACACGTGATGAACTCAATGGAAGATGATTCAGTAAGAAGCAAGGGTGAGAACACTTTAAGTCGTAATACATCTGTGCGAATACAGACATG
The DNA here is from genome assembly GCA_028752905.1 of Cladorhizidae sp. MBARI D1340-BT2. Classification (NCBI taxonomy): domain Eukaryota; kingdom Metazoa; phylum Porifera; class Demospongiae; order Poecilosclerida; family Cladorhizidae; species Cladorhizidae sp. MBARI D1340-BT2. Next base: position 21,337,736 of record JAQNBH010000012.1, read on the forward strand.
TCGACAATATTCACAGTTGTCTCAAGTTTCACCACAGAAATCCAACCACTGTCTCCGCGAATCTCTGTTGGTATGAAGATTGATAATGTATACTGCTATTATTGTTGGTAACATGACTCAAATAGTATGTTAATTCCTTATTTTAATCTTATCTACTTAAACCTTTTTATAGTGTACATTCGAGAATCGCAATTACAAACTGCTTAAATGTTTTGTGTAACTCATCATAACTAAATATTACATGTATAATTTTTGTTTGGTCCAATTTCGGGAATGTTGGCTATTCTGGCTAGTATGCCATATCAACAACTCGTGTTCGTATTTTGACATCATGGTATATATGTTTTATAAGATAGCTCCAAACTTGCCTCAATTCAATAATCCAGTTTCAAATCATGCATTTAAAAAATATCTCTTCTTATGCTGCGCACTTGTTAACAATCAGCAATCAGTTGTTTCACTATGCCAGCCATACCAGATGAATGAAGGTTCCTAGAGTAGCCCCCCCCTTTGGATGGTGAGCTTATCCTATATAATCACACAATAAGAAGATAAGTTTGGACCATTTATGTATTGTAGCATGGTGAACACTATTTAACATTTGTGATTAGTGCAACCAATAATTGTCATTCCCTCATGGCAAAAAAGCAATAGCAATCATTATAGTGGCTGCAATAAACTTCAGGCTGTAGCTACCGAGATTTAACTTACCTGCCATCTGGCTGCCCATGGCTCAGTGTGTCATTTACTTTGTAGCTACTATACGGTTTGTACAGAATCAGCATGACCACAAACTTTATATACTTGAAGTAGGTGGAGCCATAGTTGTCTGGTTAAAGCAAACCTCATTTTAACAGATCTAGAATACTGGATTGAGGATAAATTATATTTTAGCAGTCCAAGTGGTGTTTTACAGAAACATACAAAATTGCTCCATGGTGCAACCGAGATAACCAAGGTAATCGTTAATTATATTAGGCTGTCAATTTTACACAGAAAAGATCTGACTAAACTCTTTTATACATGCTTAATACTATTGTTTATAACGATGAAAAATTGTTGAAGTAACGATTGTTAATCCCTATTTGGAATCATACGTGTTTCACCACAAATTGGGAAAACAAGTAGCTCACCTTTTCTTTGGTGAGTATGTGGTGTAGTAGTTTTCAGATCTCTCCTTTGGTCATCACAGCTGTGTCACATAGTAATCACATTACTGTACTACTGATGAAAACCATCAAGTAGAACAAGAGTAACCAATATCTAGTCCCATTACCCACGCGTGCCCGAATTAGGATAATTACTGGTGTCATCAACGTGGCAGTGGTGTGGCCTACGCTCAGAACCGAGCCCTTACTACATTTTGAATCACTAGGGGCCTCACGAAGAAAGGTGCCAGTGTATGGCCTACCTACTGTTTACAGTTCCAAAACAAGGCATACAAGCGTAGGATATTTTTTAGTAGTTAAAATGTTTGCTGATGGTGACTAATAACACGATTAGTAGGGAAGCAGGGGGGGATGTCTAGCATTGCCAACCGTCCCGGAATGGCCGGGACAGTCCCGGAATTTTGAGCTTTGTCCCGGTGGTGTCCTTGTCCCGGAAATGTCCCGGAATTTACAGCTACGCGCACCTTGCGCTTCCCCTGGCCACTGCTCGTTTAGTTTAGTCCTTTAACACTCGTAAAGCAACAAAAACAGGACAATTTTAGCAGAGAAAAACTTCAGATAAACAATTACGGCTCCAGCGGGTGTGCGAAACAACCTTTGACCTTGTTTCGATTGGAGGTGCGGCACTCACGTGAAACTTCTCAGCACGTTAGCAATCTCAGCAAAATGGTAGCAAAGAAGCAGAGGAGAGAATGCCATTTTGACAATAAATGGATCAAAGTATTTCAGGGGATAGGGATAGGCAAGAGTTTCAAAGGTATAAATAAAAAATATATAATGAAATTGATTGACAAAGTAAGTAAGCATGGAATACAGCAAATACAGGGTAAATAATAACATCATGGGTACAGTGTGCTGCTTGTGTTCAATGCAATAGTAATGTCAGTAGTCTTGCCTTCATTTTAAGTCACTTGTATGCCCAATGTACTCTGTGTGCAATCGACTTTGGTGTTACCCATGGTGGCCATAATGATGTCACATCTCACCTCAAGAGCAAGAAACATAAGGATATGTCAAAGGCTGTGCTATCAACTATTCCAATCACCTCTCTCTTCCAACATCAGAGAAGTGATCAAGTAATCGAAGCAGAGGTCAGGTGGGCTACATTTGTTGCTAAGCACAACATATCCTTTCTGTCTAGTGACCATGCCACCAAGCTTTTCAGCAAGATGTTCCCAGACTCTGAAATTGCAAAGAAATTATCCTGTTCCCACACCAAAATCACCGCCATAGTGAAGAAAGCTCTTGCTCCTTACTTCACACAGAGAGTTATGGAGTCAATGTCGAGTGGTCCATTCTCTGTGATGATTGATGAATCCCATGACAAGAGGGATAAGTCTTGCATAATTCTTTTGAGGCTTCTTGATCCACAGGTAGGTGAAGTACGGATATGCCTGTTGTGAACATTGATATAGCTACCAACTTGTTTCAAGCCTTTAAGGAGTCACTGACTAAGAATGGGCTCAGCTTTGACAATGCAGTGTCTTTCATGTCTGATACCACCAATGTTATGAAAGGAGTGAGGTCAGGTGTGCAGAAGCTGATTAAGGATGAGATCCCAACTTTGTATGATGTTGGTTGCATCTGCCATTTGGCTGATTTAACAGTCAAAGCTGGTTTGAAGGTACTCCCAGTGAACATTGACCAGCTCTTCATCGACATATTCTACTCCATAGCAGCAAGAGAGCAGCAATTTGTCATCCTATGGTGTTCACTTTTCACCACTGAGCCAGGGGTGATTTTGAAGCATTGCCCCACACGATGGCTCAGCTTGCTGAAGTGTGTGAATCGTTACCTCAGGCAGTATGATGGTTTGAAGTCATTATTCTTGTCTTGTGAGGAAGCTGAAACAGCTAAGGTATGTAGCATTCTTTCAAGGCTTGAGAATCCTCTGAGAAACCTCTGTTGTTCTTTTATCTTGCCCTCAATGGATCAATTCAACCGCCTCTTCCAGAAATCTACAACCTCACAGCTCAGCCTCAGCTGTATGATGAGATCAACCGTTGGTTAGGTCGATATAAAATTAACGGCGCGGTCAAGGGAAAGGCGCACGCTAATTAGGGGGCGTGGTCTAAAATTCGCGCTGATAAATGGTCGAAAAATGTCCCGGAATTAACTTGTGGAAAGTTGGCAAGTATGCCGGCGGGCAGTGCTGCTTGTAGTGGAGGCCAAATAGCGCCCTCTCCGTCATACAATTTATCTACCCATTCAAAATCAAAATATTCCAGCACGTACAATGGGAATTCGTAGCCAGACTCTCAAACGCGCATGTGCTCACCCATTCGCGGGCATTTTTGAGAGGACTGACTAGCCCGCACAGGCAAAACATAAGTGATTCTCTCCTGCAGATACCTTAAGGTATCCAACAACATGATCAGGAATTATAATCAGAAAACCAGACATTAAAATAGCAATCACAAGGGGTTCTGGGGGCATGTTCCCTGGGAAAATTTTGAATTTTACACTCACCCTGAGGCCTTCTAATTGACTTCATCGGAATGGAAATCTCTAGCAGATTGCTGTAGCAAACAGCGTGGCAACAGAGCTGCAGTGTTGGGCTCTGCTGGCCCCTGGGACACCCATTATTTTTTAATTAATCTTAAATAATAATTAATTGTAATCGTTTCTGAAATTTATCTTTGCTATAGTTAGTATTATTGTAATTTAGATAGTGGTTATTACTTCAATAAAATCACTCCCGTTCCCATGAAAATCATTTTTTCCTGCCTGCCCTGGTTCCATGACTGTGGGAACCAAGTTGCTGCTGTGTCTCACTGAAGGCAACCAGGCTTAGCAGGGGTCTATTGGCGCCGATTCTGACCCTTGTCATCTTCCTGGTAGAAGTAACCACATCCTTTGGCTTATAGAACTACAATCTTTGACCTTTGAGTTAATTTTAACATTCATGCAAGATGTGGAAGTTTGTAGTTGGTTCCGGTTTATTAGTTATGATGAGATTGATCTGAGAGAACATCCTCTTGGAGTCAGAGTTATGAGGGGAATGCAAAATAAACATTTTGCTAAATGAGAGAGAAGTCCTTAAAGGTTTGCATGTGGTTGACTCAAGCTTTCCAAGTGGATGTATATATGTCAACATCTAGTTGGCAAGAGCAGTATTGTCAGGAAGATCCTTGGCAGTTTAGTATAGTCCAAACTTTTCTTCCAACTGGTCTAGCTTCTCTCCTGGTACTCTGGTTCAAAGTTCTTGAAATGCTCCATAGCTCATCTTCTCACCATAGCAACAGTGGATGAGACTTTCTCAGCATGGTTTAACCAAGACAGATTATTAAGGACAACATCTTCCAATGGTAGCCACTTCATAGCAATATGCAACCAGCTTTGTGAGGAAGTCCACAGACATTTTAAGTCAGTGAGATCCTGTGTTTCCTCCAGGTCATCATTCATTTCAATGAGGCATCTATGGAAGAGCCAAGCACGACATTTTCATCTGCTTTCTGGTTCTCCCTACACGGTCAACATCTAAAATCCTGCCAGCAGAGAGGATTGCTTGAGGGATCACAAATTTGTTGATAATGCCAAGGAGTAGCTGACCAATCTTAACTTGTTAACCTTGCTTAATTTATTCAAGAAGGACAGGTACGCTTTGGCAACTGGTCCACATCATAGCCTTCATTTTCTTCCTAGATTTCTCATTGGAGAGTCTAGAGTTCTCCAGGGAATCAAAGTAGGACACAAGGGGAGTGTAATGTTCCAGGATGTCATGCTTCTAAACTAAGCCATTGTCCACCTTCAGAATCTTATGAGCCTCTAACTTCTAGCTACGTTTGGAAAGACCCAAGTTATCCACACTTTTTGCACTGTGGTGGTACCACCAAAAGAGATACCCTGTTAAGTCAATGACATAATACACCTCACTGCATCACTGACTATAACACGGCAAATACAATGAAGAACATATAGGTTTGGCTGTTTCTCCTTCAGTCGGCTGACTACACTGTTACGTATTCCGAGCATCACACTAGCACTGTTCCATCCTATAAGTTTTACAGAAGGTCAAGCTATCATCTTTCAGCTGAAGTGGAGGCACTTCAACAGGTTGGCCGCGCAAGCATGTGCACTGATTACCTTTGATGACAAAGTAAGTCATGCAATCTAATCCTCCCCCTGCTTGCAGTACAGCTAGATTGTGCCGCCTGCAGAGAAGTACATTAGTCAGAGTGGATCAATCCCCTCCAAGGGTCGAAAAAATCGTGCGCGTTTTTAATTATGCGAGCGGTCAAAAGGTGTCGAATGTGTGAAACTTATAATGAACTGATGGCTGCTTCAGGAACATTAAGATACCCTAGCCCTAGCCCTATTCCTAGCCCTAGCCCTTTTGACCGCTCGCATAATTAAAAACTCGCACGATTTTTTCGACCCTTGGAGGGATTGATCCGTCAGAGTCGCCAAGCTATATAGCGATTCGGTAAAGGGTCTGATAAAAAGTGTGACAGCATGGACATTCTGGGAGGAAGCCACCATCTTAGATAATGCCTGGTCACTTTCCACATTTCAAGAATAACTTGAAACCCACGGTTAAATGATATGTATAGGTAAATGAGTATAAAAAGCAAAAACTTAAACTAATGCATGCATGGTTTCTTCTTTTATTTGAGTTTTCATAATAAGGTTAATAATAATGATAATAATGATAATGATGATGATGATGATGATGATGATAACAACTAATAATAATGCAATTTCGGTTGCGGGGACCACAGATAACTTGGATTTGGACTCTAATGACATAATTATTATCATTATCATTATTATTATCTTATTATTATCATTATTATCATTTTCATTATCATTATTTTTATCATCATTATCATTATTTTCATAATAATAAGTAATAATAGTAATAATAGTAATAATAATATAATAATAATAATAACAACAACAATAAAATTAAAAAATAATAATAAGAAGAAGAAGAAGAAGAAGAAGAACAATAAGAAAAATAACAACAATAATAACTACAACAATAAAATAACAACATTAATAATAATAACAATAACATAATAATAATGATTTTAATGTTGTCAACTGAGAGTTCATTAATGATAATGATAATTATAATAATTATAATAATTATAATTATAATAATAACAACAATAACAATAACAATAATAACAATAACAATAATAACAATAACAATAATAACAATAACAACAACAATAATAATAACAACAATAATAATAACAGCAATAATATATCAACAATAATACCAACAACTAAAGAATAAGGCATTCAGCCTATTTGAAACTACACTCAAAGTACCATGTGCAATATAGCAATGTAGCTAGCAACTGAACATAACAGGTAAGGTGTCGCTAGGTAAAGGGTCGCTAAGTGAACATAACTGGTAAGGGGTCGTTAGGTAAAGGGTCACTAAGTGAGTGCATATAGTCTGGTGCGTGTATAGAGTATTGTCTATCTCCCCCCAGTCTTTGGTCCAAGGGCAAAGGCTTGTGTCTTGTCCTTCAGAACAGCCGGTTAGGTGGCTTCCTGGTTCTTTTGGATCGTCGTAAAGGCGGTGGTTGCTCTGTGGTGGTGTCCCGTGGGATGATCCCGGAAGGGGCCGGAGTGGTAGGGCGGGACGGGGTGGATGGGGTAGGAGGCTGGGCGGGCGTGGTGATGGGAGTGTCCAGCGATGGGGTTGGTGGTGGATGTGGGGTGGGTATAGGAGTGGTAGGGGTGATGGGGGGTTGTGTAGGGTCGACAGCAGTAATAGGAAACGTTAGTGGTGGCCGAGGAATGGTGGCCATGTCGTCTAGGATTGATCTGCGAGCCGTTGGGGTGTTCGCTGGGGTGAAGCGCCTGAGGAACTGTCTGTTGCGGAGGGAGAGGCGTCCAGATCCGTCCACCCGGACTTGATATTGGTGGAATTGCTTGACTTCCACGACGGTACCAGTACTGTCCCATTTGGTGGGGTAGTTACCAATTTGGTTCTGGATACGTACCCTGTCACCGATCTTGAGTGGGGTGAGGGTTCTGGTATGTTCGGACCAGCGGTCCTGTGCGAGGCAGTGGCGCTGGCGAAGTGCCGACTCTCTCAGAGACAGGTTGTCTTGCCAGGTCTGGTGAGGATGGTATTTGCCAGGGAGTATCGGGATCAGGTCCTTGGTGGGGCGGCCGAATAAGCATGACGCGGGGGATTGCTTGGTGGCGGGGTCTGGTGAGTTTCGATATTGCAATATGGCACGCTGAAAGGAGTCGACGTTGAGGTTGCCATCGGTTCTCACGTTGCCGGAGATGAGGCGCTTTATTGTCTTGACCGCTATCTCGGCGCGGCAGTTGCCGTGTGGAAAGGCGACGGAGCTTAGGCGGTGATGAACCCTCCAATCCTGTAGGAAGCGTTGGGTGTCATGGGCGGTAAATTCGGGACCGCCGTCGGACGCGAGCTCGTCGGGGATACCATAGGTGGCGAATGTACGTCGGAGCACGTCGATGAGGCCTTTTGATCCGTTCGTCGCCCGCTCGACGATGGGCCAGTTTGTGTAACGATCGACAATCACCAGGTATGCGTGTCCCTTGTAATGGAAATAGTCCGAACACACGCATTGGAATGGATACTCGGATGAGGCGGGAGGAGTTGGAGGCTGTGAAGCCTGGGATGGGGCCATGCGATTGCAGGTGGAGCAGGTGGCTCTCAACTGGTGGATGTCCCGAGTGATGCCTGGCCAGAAAATTGCTGACTCAGCCTTGGCAGTCATCGCAGATGTGCCTTGGTGTGCGGCATGGAGCGATGTGAGGCATGCTTGTCGGAGGGAGGGTGGGATGACGATGCGGTCCTTGTAGATAACTACGCCGTCGACTGAGTAGAGGTGTTGGCGGAAGTTGTGAAACATTCTGATGTCAAGGGGCATCTGGAGTCTGGTTTCTGGGAGGCCATCTTCGATCGCTTCGAGGAGCGTGGACATAATCGGGTCAGAGGAGGTAGCAGTTTGGACCTCTTCCCAGGTTACGACGGATGTGGCGTCGAGGGTGGATATCAGGGATTCCTGCAGTAGAATCTCCGAATCGTCCATGATTTTGTTGGCATCTGAGAAGATGCTGTGCGGTCCTGTGAGTACGAGGTCCGGGATATGTATCTGTGGATGGAGCTGGTGTGATATGGGGCTGACGTCGTCTTGGAGGTGCAGTCTGTCTGGCGAGGGATCTCCTGTGGGGTGGCGGGAGAGGGCATCGGGGGCCCTATTCTTCACCCCAGGGATGTGCACCATAGTAAACCTGTAGCGGAGGGTCTTCTCCTTCAAGTTTCTCAGGCGGATGTTACTGATATCGAGCGAGCGGTCACCAAAGATCTTCAAAAGGGGGCGATGGTCAACAGCGATGGTGAGGTCGTGACAGCCCAAGACAAAGTGACGTGCCTTGTCAAGGGCATCAGCTACTGCCAATGCTTCCCCCTCGATGGGGGCATAACGGGACTCTGCTGGGTGAGTGAATCTACTGCCGACCAGGGTGATCCGCCATCCCTCCCTGCAACAGAACAGGTCAGTGGAAGGGCACTGGCAGTGCTTTTGGAAAAGCCAGTACCCTATGCCGTGTTTAGACCAGTCTGTTGCGAGGCAGGTGGGTTTAGTCTTGTCATAGATGGTGACCCCGTGTTCTATCTCCGCGATAATGGCGAGTTTGGAACTGTTAAATGCCTGCTGGAGGGCATCTGTCCACTCGAAGGGCACTGATGGTTTGAGTAGTGATCGGAACGGTATCATAACGTCAGTCATGCTGAACGCGTATGCAACTTGGTTGATGAGACCGAACCACGATCGTACGTCAGTGAGGGAGGTAGGGGTCGGAAAGTCGGTTATCGCCTTTGTGTATTTCTTGCACGGGCGTACTGTCTCGCTAGTTATTTCAAAACCTGCGAACTCGACCGTCTCCATTGCAAATCTAAATTTGCTGGGATTGAGCGTGATTCCATGTCGGCCGCAGAGGTCTAGCCATTCTTGGGCCTGCAGGAAGCTGTCAGCGATTGTGGAAGACCATAGGAGAGTGTCGTCTATACACTTCGTTTTTTTTGGTACGAGTGAGACGATCTCGTCGTAACGGCGGGTGTATCCGTCGCCCGAGGCGATGTACCCCTGAGGGGCGGTCTTGTAACGGTATCTACCCCATGGCGTTATAAATGTGGTGAAGTGGCGATCGTCTGGATGGAGGGCGACGGAGTGGTAGCCGTTCCACGCGTCAAACACTGTTTTTCTTGTGTCGTGTGGAACGGATCGAGCCTGATGGAATGGCGACTGGGTGTGGTGGGTTTCCCTCGTCGCGTGGGCATTCAGGGGTTGAAAATCGATCGTGCGTCGAAGGGAGCCGTTTTTCTTTGCGCAAGTGACCATCCGGTGACACCAGGTGACGGGTTCGCCCACGGGGACTGGTTCCAGCACTCCCAGGCGCACGTCACGATCGAGGCCGGCTTTCACTTCCTCCTGCCAATGGAGTGGGACTGGAATGGGGGAGTGGTGGGCAGTCGGGGTAGCATCGGGGTTGATCATGAGGCGCAGGGGGGGTCCGTCCATCAGGGGTAGGGGCTGATGTTCGCAGGTGTTAAACGTACTGGCCTTGTAGCGTTGGAGGAGGAAGGCCTCGATCTTGCTTCTGTTCTCTGGTGTGGTGGGGAGGGGGGCCCCGGCGAGTTTTGGAGGTGGTGGGGTGCGACGTGGGCACTGGCAAGGCGTTGGTTCATCCGATAGTGTGAGTACGTCCTGGTTGGAGGCGGCATCCGTGTCGGTTGAATCGCAGTGGGATGAAGGGAATCCAGTGGGGATGATCCCGAGGTCGGCGCATGCTTCTTGGCTCAGGAAGAATTTGTCTACATGGTCTGTGATGTAAATCATCTGCCGGGTGGATCTCTTGCCCTGTGGTTCGGCCAGCTTGACGAGGATGGCGCCCAGGATGGTGATTTTGCTGTCGTTGGCAGCGCGCATCCTCAGACGAACGGGTAGGAGCTCTTTCGGGGTGAGTCCTAGCTTTCTCATGGTGGCAGTGCCAGCCAGACAGCTCTGGCAGCCCGTATCGGCCATGGCCTGCGTGGTGAATCTCCGTTGGGGGGCCTTCAGTCGTTGACCTAGGCGGATGTAATCGTCCTGTTGAGTCTCCACGGTTAGGGTGATGTAGGGCTGTGGTCTGGATTGCTTCTTAATCCATGAGTGTGTTAACTTATTGTAAGTATGGTGATCAATAGTGGCAGAATGTTGTGACGATGTCACTTGGCATACCATATCTGAGAGTGCATTCTCCTGCTGACCTCTAGTGGGTCGATGGTCGCCTTTACTCCTGCACATTTTGCTGAAGTGGTGCTCTCGATCACAGTTGTCACATTTGGAACCGAATGCTGGGCAGTCAACTCGTCTTATCCTGGTGGGGGAGTTCTTCCCGTGCCCCTTGGTGCCGCAGTATGTGCATATCTCGGGGCTGGAATGTGTGTTGGTGGTGGGGTGGGTGGTATTTCTTTGCCTTCGGTAGGAGCTCCCCATTGCTTCCGCTGATGGCGGAAGTGATAGCCGTGCGGCAGATCGTCTGCCGGCTTCCTTGGCCTCGATGAACTTGAGCGCTTGCTCGAGCGACATCGCTTGGTTGGCGTCTCCCAGTAGATCCATTTGGATTTCTGTGTCTGCTATGCCTCGACAGAGCACATCCGTGAGGATGTCTTCAGTATACGTCACTTCTCGATCGCATCCCGGGCAAGCCTTGACGTACTTGCATACGCTAGCCTGTCCTCTCAATCTCGCCGCAAACGCTCTGATGGGCTCGTCCCTGTCTTGCTTCATGTGATGGAGGGCTACTCGGGCGACCATCACGTTCTCCTCCCGGACAGCGAGGGCCTTCATGGCCGTGAGCACTTCCTCTTCGGTCCCTCCGGCGAGCGTCCCCCCTGCGTTTCGGGTCAAGTCTCTCCTAAGTTGCTCATCACAACACTCGAGTAGTTGTAACACTCGGTCCGGCCCCACCAGCTTGGTGGCCTTGGTGTAGTCTCCCCACCGAGACTGGAAATATATCCAGTCCTCGGTGGTGCCCGCTGATGAAATATCGGGTCTTTTTACTCCCTCAACCCTGGCAGCCTGAGTAGGTCTCTGCGCTTGGTGGGTCGTGGTATGGGCATTGAGTAGAGCTGCTGCAATGATTGCCTCCTGGTTGGGAGTGCTGTAATCGCAGCCATTCACAGGGCACCTGATTACTGGCATCTGCCAGTGTGATGGTGCACTTTATTTGGAGTTCGCTTCTGAGTCTTCTCCCTGGAATTAGGGCGGTGCTTTGCTGCCTCTGGATTTCCTGTTCCTCACTGAGTTCCTAACTGAGTTGCTGGCTACATAAAGAATAAGGCATTCAGCCTATTTGAAACTACACTCAAAGTACCATGTGCAATATAGCAATGTAGCTAGCAACTGAACATAACAGGTAAGGTGTCGCTAGGTAAAGGGTCGCTAAGTGAACATAACTGGTAAGGGGTCGTTAGGTAAAGGGTCACTAAGTGAGTGCATATAGTCTGGTGCGTGTATAGAGTATTGTCTAACAACAATAATAACAACAATAATAACAACGATAATAACAACAACAATAATAATAATAATAACAATAATACCAACAATAATAATAACTGATAACAACAACAACAATAATAATAACAACAATAATAACAACAACAATAATAACAACAATAATAATAACAACAATAATAGCAACAATAATAATAGCAACAATAATAATAACAACAATAATAATAACAACAACAATAATAATAGCAATAATAATAATAATTAGTATGTCCATATTTTAGGCTTATTATTAACAAAATAAGTCATGACCAAGGCTGCATGTCTCCTCTGAACTGTGATATAAACCCTTTGTAGGAGATGGTGGTGGATAGCTAGCTACCAGTATATATCAACCTGATGAAGACTAGAGCATCTAGCTGTGAAACATCGAGCGAGTAAATTTAAGTCGAAAGTCATTACATCTACTCTGTCAACTGAGAGTTCGTTAAGAGGATTACAATAACAGTAAAAAATACCTTTTGCCGTAATAAGGCCACAATATATGTAAAAAATTATTTTGTACACACACACACACACACACCAATAGTCAGCATGATTACTTTATCTTGCTTCATGCATATAAGAATTGAAAGGACACGCGAAATGTCAGGAACACAAGGTACTAATATCACGGTTAGCAAGGATTGCTTCTACTTATTGAGTTTAAGGGTTGTCAGACTGGGAGAGGTTAAACACAGGTAGACCATTTCAAAACCTGTCATTCTTCTGAAACAGAAATGGTAAGAATAGAAGATTGAATGTAGTCAAGGATGTCATTTGGTGAACTTTAAGGTTTAACAGAGGACATCTCATCTTTGATTTCTAGCCACCCCATAAGCTTTAAGTGGTAGCAATTTTAACTAGATAATTCTACTCATGCTCCCAATGTTTTAAAAATAAATTGTAGTTAGAGTTTGGTGAAAAATCTCTAATGAACAGTATATATATAGCAGTGTGTCATAGCAGGCAGGGAACTAGAATGTGTCTCCCAGATTTAAGCCATATCCCCAATCACAAATTCACAATGCTTTATTTTATTGAATATTCAGCATCAGTAGATGGTCTTTCTTGAAGAAAAAACTAAAGAACCAACCAACAAACAAGCAACCTCTTTCTACCTTCAAAATTGCAATGTGGCGAAGCTGTAGCTATCTCCTGTACCCAGAGCCAACTAACAATAATTAAAGGAACTGTTGTATGGAGAGCTGAGGAATGCTCTTTGGTCCCCCCCCCCCCCCCTCCTTGAGCAGCGGGACACTCATAACTAAATATTGTGGATAATTAAGTACTGTTGGTTTTTGTTATTAGGTTAGTTACTAAATAGTCCCACACTGTGCTGTAATATATATGTGATGATGGCCTTAACAGGCTCAGCAATATCTAGATTAAATCATTATGGTCCGAGATTTTTCAGACAGGGGAATGAGGGGATGTAGCAACTAACATTGGAATGGCAATCACAACAAATGCCTAGTACATGACAGGTGTCAACATATATACATGATTCTGTACTGTGCAGTCCACTTTTGTTCCTTTTGCTTAGCCTTGTGATCGATTTACTATCTATTCACCTTGACCATCCTTCAATCCAAAATCTATATATGCTATATATTTCCTGGGGGAGGATTCCCGGTCTCCGCCAGAAACATTCTATCTCCCCCCCCCCCCCCCCTCCCCCCTCCTTCATCCCCTAAACCAAATTCCGTTATGAACCACATGGTAGCTATGCAAGAACTCCAGACACCTACAACAACAATTAAAATAAATTTCGACATCTTCCCAATTGAGCAAATCCTTCTGATTCTGCGGCGACGATCTCTTTTTATGGGTTTGTCCTTCTTGGTGCGACCTTCTAACTGCTATATACGATCTCACGCCGCGTGTCTGCATTAGCCCCACCCACAGCCCGCCTACTTAAATCACGTTGGTATGGAGATAGATGCTAGCTGCTAAACAAAGGTGTTTGTTTTTGTCTGCGAAGAAGTGACGGCACTGAAGGTGGTTATGGTGGACACCTGTAGTCCTGGAATTAAGCTGGAAAAGGAATATCTGGAGGATGCAAACTCTAGGGGCCAATAAGCTGAGATAGAGTTCCAAGCTTTATTTCCCTTTGCTATTGGACAGGAATTATGGAGTTACAGGTTTGTTTATACCTAAATCATATTAAATAGGATATCAACCAGTATCTCATGCGTGATCGCTGATTTGGAAAGAGCCTCCCAAATTTCTGATTATAATGCATAACAGTATCTGTCCTGCTGTATCAAGAGGTTGCCAATCCCACTTAAGCGCAGTGCATTTTCAAAGCCATTTATGAGTGTGGCTACATATTTGTCATGCAGTATGGGTGAGTGACTATTATGGTTAAATGTCTATCCTTGAAAACATTGCAAGATTTCCACTTGAACTGTTTGCATAATTATGTGGTACATATAGTTTACTGTATTTTTCATGAAATCCTAGACAACAATTTCTCATCATGTCAGAGTGATTTTTTTGGCATTATAATATTTCCATGTACTCAGTTTTTAAGATTTAATCACAACAGGTTGGGTGTGAGGTGGGGGTGGGGGTGGGGGGGGGGGGGGGGGGGGGGTATACATTACCATTAGCTAATCCCCCAACCCCCTTCTTCCAAATCCTGATTATAGCACTGTGCTACAATACTTTGATTGTTTCCTAGTCTCATCTCCCTTCAAGAAAAAAAGGCAAGAGCAATGAATCGTTGGCATTTCTTCCAACTCTACCATTGGTAAGCAAAGAAGTAGATACCTAGAGTTCCAAAGCATAGGAATACGATACAAGTCACGTCATCATGGTGACATCATGAGCATTGTTTGTTTCATGCTAGACATTGCCCTAGCTTTAACCCTGAGTTCTAGTAACTCTAGCTGAGGCCCTAATCCAGTACTGTTCTGAGTATTAATGTCATCATGATGATGTAATAGTACCAGGATTATGCCATGGGGAAGCAACTGAATGTGCACATGTTATCTTGGAGAGATATGGTTTGTGATTGTGATCCACACTTGGATAAGGAAGGTATTGCTATGGAGACACAGGGATGAGGAAGGTATAGCTCTATGGGGACACACACTGGGATGAGGAAGGTACGGCTCTATGGGGACACACACTGGGATGAGGAAGGTACGGCTCTATGGGAACACACACTGGGATGAGGAAGGTACGGCTCTATGGGGAAACACACTGGATCAACAGTTAGAAATACATACAGCACTGGTCTAACTGCCACTAGGTAAATATCTCACTAGGTAGACATTACAATGAATCAATCATGAAAGATCATAATAAAATGAAATGTATTGGGGAATGACTCTGGACTCGTGCATCCTATGATGTTCCCATCACAGATGCAGTTCCCCATCTCTTGACAGCAATTGTCCAGTAATGTCCTGTCTTGCATCCATATTCTGACAGAGATCTTTGTTTCGTTTCTTTTTGTTGACACAATACCTGAAAAAACACAACAATCAACCATCCCTCATCTCCTCCCCCCAAAACAACAACAACAACAGCTAAAATAAAATATTAACAACAACATTTATTGGCGAGTGAAGTAAACCCTCACTAGGAGGATTTGGATGCATTGTGTGTGTGTGTGTGTGTTGTTGTGTGTGTGTTGTGTGTGTGTGTCTCTGTGTGTGTATTTCACCGTACGTTGATCCATGTCTTAAATGAAGTGGATTTAGCTACTTAAACTGCTCCATAATGAAAGGAAAGATCAAGAAAATGGCAGCAAATTCGAAGATAGAGGAAGTGAGAAGGGGCTGCATGATTAATGACTGACACAAAAGGATGCTGGAGTTTCACTCTGACATAGCATCAATATACTATCCATCGAAGTGGGATATGTCATAATGATTCAGAAAATATATTACCATACTGTAATGTAAATACATGTATATACTGCGGCACTCTATGGACAGAGAGAAGTGGCTACATAGTTGGCATATATAGGATGGATAACTGATACATAATTATAGTCAATCAAGGAGAGATGTGCGAATGATGGAGAGCATATTGAACAGTGTCAAGAATGCAAACCATTAGCTCCTGCCAGCTTCTGCATGGTCTTCCCTTTAGTTCTCTGAGAATTCCTGCAGAAAGCACTGCCCTGATGACCTCATACTTAAGTTAGGAACTTAACAACATATTTTAAGGAAATGGGGGCTGGCTGGACAAAAGCATCAAACCTTTTTTGATGTCTTTAGGTGTTCAACTTTAAATATTTGCTAGACCCCAGAGGCACAAGGTGTAAATTATTGAGTACAGTATTGCTATTTGTATGAAAAACATACACACAAAAAATCACATATTCTAAAAATACACATGACTTTTTCTAATTATAGACGTTTTGTAACTAAAACATAAAGTCCAGCTGCTGAACTACTAGCTAAGACTTTAGGAGGCTCCCCTTGAAACTCCTACTGTATAGGCAATTCAAAGTAAGTGCTAAAAAGTTAGCCAGCTGATATAAGCAATGCTGAATATATGCAACGCTTAATATATTTTAGAAACATAGATTGGAGAGTATGTTTGATGTGCCAAAAGAAAGTTCTCAAGTGTTCTTTCAATGCTCCAGGATCTGTGGATCAATAAATAAAATTTAAAAAAACATTCCTGAAATGTTCTGCTATATTCTGAGAACTGAACAGACTACAAGTAGCTTTAGAGCATTTGAAAGAGGACATTACTGCAACGGATTTCACAAAGAACGCAGCCAGTTGGCACAAGTCATGTCATAAAAATATTGACCATGACAAGCTGAAAGAAAGAGGGTAATGAATGAAGTCAAGATTTAGAGCTCGCCCACAGCGAAAAGCATGCCTGCATTTTATGTCAAGTGGGTGACAGGTAATTTTCATGAGTACTGGAAAATGCAAGATGTCTCTCTGCTTGCCAAAATTGAAAGAGGACATCAATACAAAATATCACCTAGTTTGATCGACAAAATTCAGAAATCATCACAGATCCTATGAGAGAGAATCAAGGGTCACCAGGCAGCCATAATGAAGAGAGGAAAAAACCAGCCAGAGCTTTTGCTGAGATATTATATAGCCTGCATAGGAAATTCTGTAGAAGAAGAAGATACTTATTATAATCAGCACCATCTCTTTGAAAAATGTTTACTAGAGTTAATTGAAGGGAAAACAAAGTTTGTTTGAAAAAACAAATTCTGTCACGCTTTCATGAATCTCAAGCACAAAATGTTAGGGTCTTTTGTTTTCAGCAAGGCATGGAGAAACTTGTGAAGCATGCTGTTAACACTAACTATGAGAGTGATGCAATGATTTGAACCAGAGCTGCCAGCATTATTCTGTGTTTTTAATTCCGATTTCACATCAGCTTGAGTTATGTTGGTCCAATTGAGGCTTGCATCCCTGTCTGATCGTATACCTCGAAGAACAGTGACAGAAAACTCGGCATTCACTGCACATACCTCTACCCCCTGAAGGCTAGTACTGAGGTTATCTGAATGTGAAAGTACTACAATGGCAAGCTGAAGTCCATAGAAGAAACTATTTTAGAATGCACTTCAATTATTCTTGCCTTTGTGTCCGAGTCACTGGTATTGTTTTGTGCCCAGCTCCATAGATTCTTCAAAGTTCAATAGTTTTTCAGAATAGCACTCAGTGATGCAGCTCGGACAGTCCATTGGGCAGAGGATTTCCAGAGTTGATAGTCAATATCGTATATATGGAAATAAAGTTCCATTTGTTCCAGAATTTCTGTTTGTTTTCTGCAGAATCCTGCTTCTCTTTTAGGACTCTTCTTTATTAATTTCAATGAGCAATATCAAGTGTGTCTTTCAGCAGGGGATTGTATCCCCGACAGCAAGGTCAAGTGAGTGACAGTAGCAGTGTGTCAGCAGACATTTTTCGTTCAGTTTCTTGATTTGTGCAGAAACCTCATTTTTGGTTCCGTTATGGTCGAATATCCATCACAGCAATTTCCACAGGCATCTTGAATTCTGAGATTCATACGCAGCAGCACATCTTTTATACAAGCGACAATTGTATCTGCATTTGTATGAGCGACTGACATCAGACCAATATATTCCTCACATACCTGTCATCTCCTTGTCCACCCAACTTATGCAAATTTCAAGTTCAATGTTGCTCACATGAATACATGTACTCTCATCAGTCATGATACTATAGCATCCACTGAACCAGATTCAGCTATATCACTTGCCATATCAAAGCACCATGATTAATTCTGAGCACCCAAACTCATATGCTTGTCATAAGAATTTTCAATCCACTTTTGAAGGACTTCATTTTCTTCAGCTTGGAGAAGGAGGAGCTGCTTGAAATTTGACTCCTCCTCTTGCTTGCTTTCTCTTACAAAAGGCAATGGCTTTGGTGGGCAAGATAAGATATACTTTGGACGATTTTCACGAGGCACTTCTTATTTTCTCCTTTTGACTCTTGAGCCGCTCGGCTGCTCATCATGTGACCTGGTTGAGTTATCAATGTAAGTGCATGGTGTGACACAGCGAGCTCTCATGTTTAAGGAAACTCTTGGCTTTGCACAGAGCATTTTTCCAATTTCTGAACCTATCAGACAAGAATAAGCTTTCAGATCTTGTATCAAGAGGAAGCAGTCCCTTCAAAGGAAACTGTGGCAAATTACAGAATCCGAAATTGGAAGGTAATGCAGCCATGAAAATTGCAAGTATGAGGCTGGTTGGAAAGCTCATTGATGATCCATTTTGGTTTTATCTTGATCTGCATCATCATTCTTCTCCTCAGACTCCCTTTGTCTCTTTGACAAAAACTAAACAAGAGGCTTGTCTTTTAGCCATGATTCACTCTGCACTAGTTAGCTTCTAGAATATTCCAATACATGTGGCCTGGAATATTCTAGAACAATTTGCACTTTACAGTAATGAGAGTATTGTACTAGCTGGCAATTTTACTAATTACCATGAATGTGTTAAAACCATTACTATGCTCCTTTTGTTTTTCAGCATCACTTCTTTCAGTGGTGTGTGAAAATCCCTTGGGAAAAAAGCAAAGTTGTTTGCCAAAAGTTGTCCCCCCCCCCCTTCCCCAGGAGTTAACCCCTTGCCTCACTTTGTAGAATGTTTATCATCTTCAAGGGAAGCTGCTTGCAGTGTTTTTAACTCCTTGAATACAGTACCTGTAACCTAAGTAACTTATTAACCCTCTCCCTGGCACACTGTTTTAAAGATAATCATAAATTTGAAAAATGTTACCTAAACAATAAGTAGCCCACTCTGTGTAGAGAAAGTGAGCCTTGAGAAAAGTCTGAGAAGCTCTCCTAATAAGTATGCAGGCCTGGTGCTTAAAATGGGCTGGTGTCTTGACAAAGTACACCCCCCCCCCCCCCCCCCCCCCCCAAACCCCTCCAAAAAAATAAAAAAATAAGGTTACACTGGCCCATTAAACCATCATTGAACCCCAGAGATCATTCAAATCATTTGATGCGGACGCGCCTACGAGGCTCAGGCATGAACTGCAAAAGTCTGAAAAAAGTCATCTCGAAATAAGCCCATAAATGCCCCTTGCAAAAATATCCGAAAAATTCCATTTGAAATAAAGCACATCACTAAGCATGCATGGAATTTCATGAATATCTACTTTGTTATGTCTATGTGTCTACATTCATTATATATGAATGCACATGTCAAAATAGCGTCTGAGTTGACATGCCTCCTCTCCCAAACCTACACCCTACTTGAGCAATCGGCCCTTGGTTTGGCGTTCTGTGCCAAAATCGACACAGTTTGTGGGTTGGTGTATTTTATTCTTACCTGCCATTTTTATTCCTCCGGTCTCTGGCCCCAAATTATACTTCAATATGCATGGGTCAATGTCTAGTTCAGTGGTAGTGCAGGGGGGGAGGTTCTGGTAGGGCAGCCTGGAACCCCCATTGGGGATCAGTCATCAGGGGAAAGGCGATGGCATAGGCTGATTTTATGATAATGATTGAGAGAGTTTAGTTTTTGCAGCGTTGCTAACTTGCTCCTCATTCTCCTCTCAGACGACTATCCCACCATTTAGTCATTTATACCCATTGCCAGGGGTCTACTCCCCCCCCCCTCACCCCCGCCCCTCCCTCCCTCCCTTAGTTGGGGAGGGACTAGAGCACTAGCACTGCCCCTGATCTAGTTAGTAAAACAAAAAGCTAGATATTTCCAATTCCCTCTGGTGCTGGATTGCATGTAGTAGAACAATGAATGAACAAAGCGTATACCACCAGAACTTGTGTTAGCCGTGCTACCTACCAGCACAGTGCTCTTTCAACACAGTGCTCAGAGTTTAATGGAAGGCTAACAACTACTAAGACTAGCTATAACATCCATAACTGCTGTTGTCGAAAACTTGCCAATCGACAAGCCAACTGGCAACTCGTTTTGTATGAACTATCCTAAGCTTATATATACATGACAGCAGGTTCAAGAATTGAGCATATACACACTCAACCACTGGAGGATTAACAAACAGCTACACTTCCACATACATCAATTCCATTTCAGAATTTCTCACCCTATTATGTTGTGGGACTTAGGTTATTCAACCTTGCACCAGTTCACAATCTGTAATATAAATGCATACATTCTTGCTACCCCATATCACAACCCAAGCATAACAACATCACAATGGCATTAATAGTGTACAAATCAGTACTGTAGTAGGCCTTCAACTATGCTAGGGCTAGGACAATTGCCAGCGCAGTGCAATCTAACAATGAAGTGTTTTGTAAGCATCATGCTTATATATATATTATACAATCTCTTCATCGCACCTTCACTCACTGCTCACTGTCTTGCTGGTTGTGTTGATACGCAATACCATCGTAGTGCTTTAGTAATTATTGTTATGTATAATCTCATACAAACAAATATTAGCTCCATTTATAGTCGCATGTTTACATTATGTCAAATAATAAAAAAATGCATACTGAATGTAGATTAGCATTATGAAAACAAAAGTTAAAGGGTGCTTCATATTGAATAAGGTAGGAATTTCACATTTGTGGTAAGCCTACAGTCTGATCACATTGTTTATTAATAACAATTGTCATTAGTGCATTCCTTAAATATATATTTTTTAATGTCAATAATGGATTGACATTTCAAAAAAGAGAGGAAACAAGGTTTGTACCCATGTAGACCGGACGACCCTTTACCATTTAAAATCATGATTCAATTTGCAAATTAAAAAAAATAGTGTAAGTATAATGTTTGTATATAGCTATGATGGCTAACCACATGAGTGCACTCTTGTTTCCTTTCTTTTTGACCCGGTAATCGAGTATTATAAAATTAAAAAACAAACAAAAACATTTTTGTTGTGTTCATATGTTCTGTTTTGTTTGTTTCTGTTGTTGGGTTACAGAACCCTTCAACACTGTGGCATGAAAGAGCTCCACCAGCACACCAAACAGCCTGATTCGCTCTTCCTTTAGTTCTGATTGTTATACCAAACTCAAGTCAGCATGTGCCATGTCTTGTTTTGTTATTAGAGCCAGCCAGAGATCAGCGGTAGTTTTGTTCAAGGATTTGGCAACAATTATACAGGAACTTAAGTACAAATGTACATGCACATCATTTTTAAATATGCACCAAAGATTTAAAATCTTCAGTACATACCAATATTCTCTTGTTTAGTTGCTTGCTTTTGCTAAGAAAATTATTCGTAAATCAATTGACCAGTCAGTTCAGTTTCCACTACATAGCTTAGCTTAGCTCAAGTTATGTGACCATTTCTGGTTATAAAACAGGATTTGAGTCAACTTGTCATTGATACTATACTGAGTTAATTGACACTAGATTATTGTGTTAAAACATCACGCTAGGTTAGTTAACATAATGTAAACACTGGGTTAATTAACACTAGGTTAATGAAAACTAAGAGTTAATTAACACGACACTGGGTTAAGATTACTATCACAGCAGTGTAATTAGAACTATAATATTACTTTGGGTTAATTAACCTTTGGTTAATTAACCTCATATTACCACTAGATTGGTGGCTAGATTTCACAGGGTCACTTAATACCCTGGGTTATTTAATACCACACTGGGTTATTTAATACCACACTGGGTTATTTAATACCACACTGGGTTATTTAATACTGCACTGGGTTATTTAATACCACACTGGGTTATTTAATACTGAACTGGGTTATTTAATACCACACTGGGTTATTTAATACCACACTGGGCTATTTAATACCACACTGGGTTATTTAATACTGCACTGGGTTATTTAATACTACACTGGGTTATTTAATACTACACTGGGTTATTTAATACCACACTGGGTTATTTAATACTGAACTGGGTTATTTAATACCACACTGGGTTATTTAATACCACACTGGGTTATTTAATACTGCACTGGGTTATTTAATACCACACTGGGTTATTTAATACTGCACTGGGTTATTTAATACTGCACTGGGTTATTTAATACCACACTGGGTTATTTAATACCACACTGGGTTATTTAATACCACACTGGGTTATTTAATACCACACTGGTAATACCACACTGGGTTATTTAATACCGCACTGGGTTATTTAATACCGCACTGGGTTATTTAATACTGCACTGGGTTATTTAATACCACACTGGGTTATTTAATACCACACTGGGTTATTTAATACCACACTGGGTTATTTAATACTGCACTGGGTTATTTAATACTGCACTGGGTTATTTAATACCACACTGGGTTATTTAATACCACACTGGGTTATTTAATACCACACTGGGTTATTTAATACTGCACTGGGTTATTTAATACCACACTGGGTTATTTAATACCACACTGGGTTATTTAATACTGCACTGGGTTATTTAATACTGCACTGGGTTATTTAATACCACACTGGGTTATTTAATACCACACTGGGTTATTTAATACCACACTGGGTTATTTAATACCACACTGGATTATTTAATACTGCACTGGGTTATTTAATACTGCACTGGATTATTTAATACCAAACTGGGTTATTTAATACCACACTGGGTTATTTAATACCACACTGGGTTATTTAATACCACACTGGGTTATTTAATACTGCACTGGGTTATTTAATACCACACTGGGTTATTTAATACCACACTGGATTATTTAATACCACACTGGGTTATTTAATACTGCACTGGGTCATTTAATACTGCACTGGGTTATTTAATACCGCACTGGGTTATTTAATACCACACTGGGTTATTTAATACCACACTGGGTTATTTAATACCACACTGGGTTATTTAATACCACACTGGGTTATTTAATACTGCACTGGGTTATTTAATACCACACTGGGTTATTTAATACCACACTGGGTTATTTAATACCACACTGGGTTATTTAATACCACACTGGGTTATTTAATACTGCACTGGGTTATTTAATACTGCACTGGGTTATTTAGTACCACACTGGGTTATTTAATACCACACTGGGTTATTTAATACTGAACTGGGTTATTTAATACCACACTGGATTATTTAATACCACACTGGGTTATTTAATACTGCACTGGGTTATTTAATACCACACTGGGTTATTTAATACCACACTGGGTTATTTAATACCACACTGGGTTATTTAATACTACACTGGGTTATTTAATACCACACTGTTTAATACCACACTGGGTTATTTAATACCACACTGGGTTATTTAATACTAAACTGGGTTATTTAATACCACACTGGGTTATTTAATACTGCACTGGGTTATTTAATACTACACTGGGTTATTTAATACTACATTGGGTTATTTAATACCACACTGGGTACTACACTGGGTTATTTAATACCACACTGGGTTATTTAATACTGCACTGGGTTATTTAATACTGCACTGGGTTATTTAATACCACACTGGGTTATTTAATACCACACTGGGTTATTTAATACCACACTGGGTTATTTAATACTGCACTGGGTTATTTAATACCACACTGGGTTATTTAATACTACACTGGGTTATTTAATACCACACTGGGTTATTTAATACTGCACTGGGTTATTTAATACTGCACTGGGTTATTTAATACCACACTGGGTCATTTAATACCACACTGGGTTATTTAATACCACACAGGGTTATTTAATACCACACTGGGTTATTTAATACCACACAGGGTTATTTAATACCACACAGGGTTATTTAATACCACACTGGGTCATTTAATACTGCACTGGATCATTTAGTACCACACTGGGTTATTTAATACCACACTGGGTTATTTAATACCACACTGGGTTATTTAATACCACACTGGGTTATTTAATACTACTCTGGGAAATTTAATACTGCACTGGGTTATTTAATACTGCACTGGGTTATTTAATGCCACTGGATTATTTAATACCACACTGGGACATCTCATTAAAGAGTGCTCTGGATTGAGTTTGACGTCGTTTGAATGTTGATGTAGTTTGGTTCACCACTGTGGGGACTCATGGATATCGAGACATGTACAACCTTGTAACATCAAATTAGGAGATTACAACAATGTTTTCTCCTAATAACCCCTGCAGCATCGATCTAAACCATCTTGGCAGTTGGCAAAACCTGACTTTAGGATTCTCACACAGCCCCCAGGTTTTGGCCAAGAAGGTTTATGGGAGGTCCCTGGCTCTACCCTACCCACTATAGTGCCTCCAAGCAGATTCCCGCAAAGCACTGTACCATTAAGTAAGTAAAAGTCTGAGACAATGAAGTGTGTATATAAATGATTACCGCGATCCACAATGTGCACTGTGCACTACATATCTAGTAATAGTTTCATGGATGTAACACAAATATCTATTACTATATCATGGACAAGAACATAAAATTATGTTTTTATTTAAAACAGCCCCCCCTCCCTCCCAAACAACAACAGCAACAACAACAACAACAACACAACAACAACAAAACCCTCAGCAATATTGGAAGAAGAGAAAGAAAATAGAACTGTACCCATGTAGATCACAAACAATTAGATGACCTTTTACCATTTAAAAGCAGTGTAATTTAAAAACAAGTACAATATTGGTGCATAGGGTTTAAGTGGTAAAGGGTCATCCCACTGGTTGTGGTCAGCCTGGATATAGTCTTGTTTCCTTTCTATTGCAACAGATCAATCCAAAATATTTTTATTCATCCCTCCTAATAGTGCAGGGCTATGCCAAGTCAGAGCTTCAGTGCCTACAGCTTTTAATACAATGCAAACCCTCACAAATCCAAGCCATTAGCTGTAGGCTTGCCAGTTCCAAGTGTCTGCCAATTAGGTTTGTACATACAGCAACCCAAACTGCTGTTGGTGGTGTGTATACAAGTTTGGTAATGTGTACTATATTTCTATGGGCTTAACAATACAGTGTGAACTGTTTAAAACTCAGCCTGCAGTATACTGTACTGTACTGTAAGCAAATAAAAGACTCACCATCATTACTCAGAAGAAGCTAATTGAATATTTCTTAGTAATGCACTGTAATTACATGTGCACATGCAGTGCTGTATAAATTATTACAACTATAGTACAAATTATACAGTTTGAGTAATCCGAACAAATTCATCAATCTGAAAACCCCTAGGTACAGGCCTATTGATTAGCACTGTACTCTTATAACTTGTTATTGTGTTAGATATATTACCACATGAAAGGTCTTGTTGTCTATTGTTTGACTGCACCCATGTATGCCACACTGTCCTCTATATATAAAAATAAGCACATGCCATATTATCTTAAAGTTAACTATAACAATGAAGGATCAGCTACAGCCTCCTTCAAGGACTTGGTAACAGTTGCACAGGAGAACTCTCCACACCAACCAAACAGCAGATGTTTTAGATTAGCTATAGCAATAAGACTGGGGAGCACTAGCAGGTGCGATGATAGTAGTGCCAGACTCCTTATCATGTGTAGTGTCGGGTGTCATCTGGAATGATAGGGAGAGGATGGACTCGGAGACTTTGGTTGTATGTTTCTGTTTCTGCTTGCGTCGATCATCGGCTCCTCAACATCCTTTCAGATGTAGCCAGTTTGTGACGTCTTGAGCTGTGGTACATCCGGACAGCCCATTCAGAGCTCAGCTGGACTCAACCCATAATTATGGTGGCAGTGATGTGGTTCAGTAACTCATGAGGCCATGTAGTCCTCTGTAGAGTTCCCCAGTCTTCACAGCTCTCTCTTCTTGGCCATTTGCTTGCTGATAGAGTGGGATGCTTGTTGTGTGTCTAAAGCCATAGCTCTCCACAAATTCTTTCATCTCCTGACAGCTGTACTGTGGTATGTTCTCACTGATGAATTGTGATGGAACTCCATGGCAAGCAAATTTGGATTTGAAAGTTTAAGATCACACCTCATGTCATGGTGGTAGTAAGTTTCTGGAATTCTAACTATCGCAAATAGCAATCTTCTATGAGTAAATATGTACTCTTGTTGAGCTGGAATAAATCTGGAACTACTTTCTCCCATTGGTAACTTGGTAGAGTTGTCGGTAGAAGTGATTTCTTTGGTGGGACTGTAGTCTTCTGGCATACAGGGCATGATTTGATAAAATGTTGAACTTCCTTTGATACTTTTGGCCACCACACGGATCCTGAGACAAAAGATACCTTGATGTATGTTGTGGATTTTCTAGCATCTCTGTCCTCAACTCCTTGGGAATGACAATTCTGGATCCAATGTCTAATGTGAGCTCTCCTCTGACTTTCCAGAAGTGTTTGATTTCACCCTTGATGGCATGTTTGCTAGGCCACCCTGATTTGCAGAACTCGATCCTCTTGATACATGTAGAGTCTTGGCTTGTTCTGGTGGTTAGACATTTAAGCGATCTTCATTTCCAGGAATAGATGTCACAACTGCTTCCATAAACTTTTACACCCCTCTCTCTGTCACTGATTCCACTTCATCTGGTGTGTCTCTTATGGAGAATCAGTCTTTTGGATTCTCCAACGTAAGCTCTGTCTCCATCTGGAGACATTCTGAGATCTCTAATCCCTACAACTAAACAGTTTCAGATCATCAGCTTTTTCATTGTCCCGAATTCACAGCTATCTGCTGCATGATGCAATGCTGTGGTGAAAAGTTAAGCTGATTCTCCTTTTTCCTGTCACCTGTTGAAGCAGGCACTCTCTTTGATGAGATTTTTCCTGGAAATGTTTGTCAAGCTTCTGTATGACTCAATATTTTTTTCTTGTCTCTCTCTAAAATTTCAGTCATGTTCAGGGCATCTTCTCCCCCCTGCCCCATGCAATACAGTAGGATACTAACTAGGCATTCTCCTGATGCTCTGACAGACCGC
Source organism: Cladorhizidae sp. MBARI D1340-BT2 (assembly GCA_028752905.1). NCBI lineage: Eukaryota > Metazoa > Porifera > Demospongiae > Poecilosclerida > Cladorhizidae > Cladorhizidae sp. MBARI D1340-BT2. Next base: position 21,364,754 of record JAQNBH010000012.1, read on the forward strand.
ACGCAGTCATATTGTTGAAAGTGCCATTTCCACTTGCCCCGTTCTTCAGGCTTGTTGAAAACAAAAGCATTTAGTAAGGTAGGAGTATTGATCCAAATTTCAGATAGCATGTGGAATACCACCCAGTAAGGTTCAAGCATGAATGGCATCACATTACGGAAAAGGATAAAGAGTCCATGATAGCAGATATTCCACACTAAGCTGTTGCATGTCCCAGATGAAGACATTTTGAGGGCACATCTATTTAATTCCTATACACATGCATGCATGTAACAAATCACTGGTCTTGATTGGTAACAGTTATCAATTGTCTTCCTGGTAAGCTTCATTGCTGGCAAAAGGACTATCACCATCTTTATTATAGATACTTGTCACTAGCAATCGTTTCTACTGCACTGGATGCTTTCTGCCCAGACTTTCAGCTGTGGATGCTGGTACCTTTTTGAGCCATGAGTCTTCACAGAAGTGTCGTAGCTTTTGATGATTAGGTTGTTCCTCAGATGAATGTTCCTCAGCCATTCAGCTCGCAGATTGAGATATTTTTGCTCTGTGTTTCGTAGTCTTATTCATATGCTGAGTATGAACACTGTGATGCAATATTTATGTAATTAAGTTGGCATAGTATCCTAATTGTTGGGTGAGCATTGTTTCATTCTACAGGTAGTATAAAAATGATGTGAGATTACTAGAATCTAATTGAGGTTAAAGTCCAATTGAGAGCATATGATTAGGATTTCCTTTTTTTGTGTGTGTGCGTATATGTTATGTGTGTGTTTGTTGTGTGCATTTATCAGCGGGTCAGAAGCGCCAGCGTAGTCACACATGGAGCTCTGTCCTTCATCCAAGCAAGATATCTATGCGGTCACATAACACAGCTGCATCGAGGACCTGTCGCTTCACAATAGATACCCATCCATCAGGTAAATCAGGAACCCCTGCTCGTTACCAGGCAGCTCATGCGGCTAGACTAGCCCAACCACGCAAGAATAGGGAGGAGTTCAGAAGAGCTCTGGTCAACCTTATCATGTAAGTACTATAATTTTTACGTGCTGAGAATGTGTACCAGTGTGAATTTTGTGAATAAGAAGTATATATAAGCCTCTAATTTCAAGTTGTGTAGGCTTGACCTGAATATATGTATTTACATGGTGGAAACTCTGGCCAAACCCTAAAAAACCCAAGAGAATAGACCCACAATCAGCAGCTTCTTATCACTCTAGGCATCTGGACACGCATAGTGCTACTTTCTTCCCTCCCTCCCTTTTTATTTTTTAATTTAAATATTTATTTCCTGATTGTTTGTAAGCAATAGATTCTGCATTGTATGAAAAATATAACTATGTGATAAAATAAAAATAATGATATCATGGACACAAAAACCTGACCACAATATTTATCTACAATAATGCTATCCCATAATTATGGTTGCTAGGTACTTTAAGTGAATTTCTGACTTGGTGTAGATGTTTAGTTTGAACTCTAGCAGCTATCTCATGGTGAGAGGTTTAAAATACCTTTATCTCTAATGAGGCTTTGTACCCAGCCCTAAACTACCTGTAGCCCTCACCAATTCTGGGATCCTTGAAATACACCCAGTGATCCTCTAGTATCAGACATATATGATTTTTTCAAGCCTTCTTGTATTTTTCTGCAGAATGCAGTATCTGAGCATCATTGCTCTTTCGAAAGTAGACTTTTGAGATATATAGCCTCTGCTTCTAGGCTTATTGATATAACGAGTTATTTTAAGTACCCAGATACTTAATGAAATATTGAAAGTAGAATAATCAAGTCATGCAGCTCTGAGTGACAATGCCGATTGTACCACTATGTGGATCGCAGGGTTTCTTGATTGGCTCCTCCCTAGACTTGCAGCAAAATAGGTGACTTGCAGCTACTGCTTAACCACCATTAGCTTCCATCTCTACACCAACAGAAAACTGCACTGCACTCCCACCAGCATGCTCCATGGTGGCTCATCTCAAAAGTAAACTGCTGGCTGGGTCTGCAAATAGGTGTACGTGCCTATATAATTAACGAGTCAAAGTTTGACGTGGCAAAAGTAATTAATAGTTCACAAAGTGAGTCATGGGAGAGTATGGAGGCGGAGTTACAGCAGAACATGGAGAAGGAATGGGGTGTAGGAGTTTGGAAAGAAATGATGAGCTTTATGCAACTAGGCAATCTGCTAGAATTACAATGACCTTGTCAATAATCTACTTGAATTTTTACTCTCTCTAGTCAAATATTGAGAGAGTAAAAATTCAAGTTGATTAATGAGAAACTTCATTATGTCAACTGAGAGTTCATTGAAAATCTACTAGAAGATTAGGCAGTGAAAAAAATACATGAAGCAACTGACGAAGTTAAAGCTGAAAAATCATCACGTTCTTTAACCTTATTTATATTGGATTAACATATCATGCTATTACCATTGCATTTAGTTCCTGTTAGAATATCTGGGATAGATCCAGTGCAGAAGGGGGGAGGGAGTAGGGTAATGGATAATGGGGATAAATTCTTCTTACCAAAGTATAAACGATCCATTCATCTTGGCTAGAAAAACAAATACACGTAGTCAAACAATTACTCTCTATATTTAATTTCCCCCCTTTGTATATTTATGGCCTCTACATATAATTCAGCAAATTAGTCTCCAATGTTCAGAATAAACTGGTGGCTATTACTAGAGCTACACATTCAACATCTAAATAAAGTTAAGCATGTTGCTGACCAAATAAGCACAGAGCTAGATTTCTGTGGACTGAGCACTTGACCCAGCTAATCCGTATTCATTGGGGGAAATTACAACAAAAATCTCTTTAGACAATTTGTCTGAGCGCAATCATTTTTATTATGTCATTCTCAGACTTCGATCATATTACCACTGCAACTTATAATGATATTCATGGCAGTAAAAATTGTGTGGGTGAGACACTATACCTTAAAAGGTAAACACATTCGAGACACACATGCACACAAGTACATACACTTATAGATGAAGCATTTTGACAAGAATGCCAATAAAAATCTCCTAGCTACCTTGCACGTATGGCTCATTCTGCTTGCCAATGAGCAGTCAATTCCCACATGAACTTACATAAAATACACGAGACAAACTTCAGGCTTATGCAATGCCTTGTAACTATCCTCTGGTAGTAGTAGTACATGTAGCTACTGCATATAACTATACTTATTTGTCTCACTGAGTAACTTGTTGTTACCCATGTCCTATGTGTTGCAGGCACAGTGATGAGGAGGACTCGGGTGCCATGGGCATTGATGATCAAAAACCCTCATCTACGGAGAAGAACATTTTGGTGAGTATTATCAGTGGTAGACTGTGTTTCAGTAATAATGCAGCCATATGATGCTCTCACCTGTGAAGCCCAGGCACACAAAATTGGTCTAAACAAATGTTATTTCCCAAGATCTAACCTTAGCTCTAACTCGGATTTTAGTAGCCAGCCCTTGACCTAGCCCCTGGTCATGAGGTGCCTGCTACTGGTAAATACCTGTAAGTCCTGCTTGGGTGGCACCAAGCTACTGAGAGCCTAAGCCCTGTTTCAGAGGGAGCCGATGTGGGCATCTATGCATGCCTAGATCCAGCTTTAATAGGAGTCCAGCATCTAGGCATCCAATATTACCCAATATAGTTATTATAATTATGCATTGGACCTCAAACTTTTAGCCCAAATCATTTTTGACGTGATGCCTCACCTTCTCCTCCTCCATTTCCCCTCTCTCTGAATCTGACATTGAAGAGCTTCGGTCTCCAGCTTCCAACACGATACCCTCCAGAGGTATTGTCAGCAGTGACAAAGTCTTGATCGCTTGTCTCCCCCCAGTCTTCTGTGAGGAGTGGTGTGAATGCTAGCTAGGATATGTATGATGTACCATAGAGAGAAATATTTCCGAGAGGTTAGACAGACGGAGTATATATTCATAGATTGTCTAGCATATGGTGGTGTAAACCACAACATACTCTGCTGTTGTTAATCCCAACTCCCACCTTTTGGATTATAACCATGAATATCTTGAATACTCTGTTTGGTAATAAATTGCACGGTTGTGGTGAAGACCTTACTGTGGCACTTCAGGAAAGAAAACGGGAGTTCAGACTCGCATCAAGACCATGGCACCTCATGCCCTGTTCATGCACTGCCACTTGTTACAGTTGGCTTGTGCTTAAGCTGTAATTCCATTCCAGGAATAAAGCATGTTTATACAACACTCTTGGCTCAGTGGATATTTTCCCATTACTCACCAAAGTGAACAGAATCCCTTAATAAGATCAGTGTGTACTTGATATGCCAGAATTGAAGATTATCAAGCCTTCTGATACTCGCTAGTTGGCACATAAGAAGTATGTAAAGACATTAAAAGTAAGCTATTTTGCGATCATTACTGCTCTAGATAACATCCATGATATTACACATGACCAAAAAAATTGGGACTTAGCAAAGCTCTCATTAAGCAGACAACAATTGCAGCTAAGTTCTTGCTTGACTACACACTTCCACAAGTAGCTAAACTCAGTAAAACACTCCAGACAGAGCATTTGGACTTGTCCATCATATCACAGTCTTGTCGATGCAACCCTTCACATGTTGGATGGTGCAGTTGTACTAGCAGCAAATTGCTAGAATTATTCGATGAAAGTGAGAACCTGAAGGAGCAACTGTTATTCAGGCTATTGCTACTGCCTCTGTAGAGAGAAGCTTCCATCAGATGAAATTCATCTACGAAGCAGCTTAAGCGACTCCAGTCTTTCACACCTCATGAAAATTGCCATCGAAAATCTGGAAACAGTAGTAACTAAAATACTCATTAGGTAAAATACCTGAGGGAGACGGAGAAAAAAGGCTAAAGGGGGTGGGGGGAAGAAAAGTCTGCATAAATACCTAGTTTGGATAACTGGAGTTTAGCTGGTCCACTGTGATAGAGTATACAAGAAAAGGTGAAATAATTATGACAGTGGAGGGGGAGAGGGGGGGGGGGGGGGTTGGAACAAGGGGAAAAAACCAGTCATAAACGACACCATTCATTTACCTTCAAAGGTATATATAGTTCTAAAATATGTGTTGGGAAAATCTTGAGACCAGCTCTAAGTAACCAGTTCAGCTTTCTTTTTCTCTTCCAAGCATGGAATAGGTTCTTTCTGTTACTGAACTAATTGCTTCTATTCAATGACTTTCTCAATATTCAACTCACTAGCACTGAAATGTTGAGTGAGTAGATTTAAGCTGATCATCACAATGACATTGATGTCAACTGAGAGTTCGTTAATTGCTTGTATGCTGCAACACCCATTATTGGTGTTCTTGCCAACTGCACAGTGTTGGGCTTGTAGGTGGCTGAGATGCCATTGGACTACCTTTGTTCATAACAATCCCACATTAGAGAATTATGTAAGGGTAGTGTTCTTGTAGTGTATAAAATTGATGTTCTAATTATCCACTAATTGGTAATATATTAAACAATGCACTACATATATAATACTTTTCAAATTATACACTAAATGTATACAATACCGCTGTTAAAATGACCTTAACTTGAAATTCTATTCTCTCAATGCTTCAACACATTGAGAGAGTAAAATTTCAAGTTGATTATTGAAAAAGTCATTGAGAATATTACTATTGTAAATATTGTGCAATAATAGATAACATTGCTGTTCTAATTATGCACTAAAGTTATATAATTTTTCATTGTGTAATAGAGGTACTTGTACTACATCAACAATGGTATTGATACGGAGCACGTTGCCCCTCTAGAAGACTCGTGGCTGGGGCATGTGTTAAAGCTCATCCCCAAGAAACTCAAGGATTCATTCATGGCCAGCGTTGAGAAGCTCTCTGAAGAAATGAGGGAGGATTACTTGCTCAGTGTCAAGAAAGCCATTGGTATGAAGTCTAACATTAGCTGTAGAATAGCCCCTATCTTAGTTGTAGAATTAGCTGTAGAATAGCCCTTGTCCTAGATGTAGAATAGCCCTTGTCCTAGATGTAGATAGCCCTTGTCCTAGATGTAGAAGCCCTTGTCCTAGTAGAATAGCCCTTGTCCTAGCTGGAGAATAGCCCTTGTCCTAGCTGGAGAATAGCCCTTGTCCTAGATGTAGATAGCCCTTGTCCTAGTAGAATAACCCTAGCTGGAGAATAGCCTTGTCCTAGCTGGAGAATAGCCCTTGTCCTAGATGTAGATAGCCCTTGTCCTAGTAGAATAACCCTAGCTGGAGAATAGCCCTTGTCCTAGATGTAGAATAACTCTTGTCCTAGCTGGAGAATAGCTCTTGTCCTAGATGTAGAATAGCTCTTGTCCTAGCTGTAGAATAGCCCTTGCCCTAGAACAACCCTAGTAGATATATCTAGTAGCAATATAACCATAGCATATAGCCATAGTTTTAGCCCACCCCTAGTGACCCTAGATATTAATCTTGAAATCCTGAGCTAAAGTATGCCTAACATAAAACTTATATTTATTCTGGTAATTACTAATATTTGAATGTTCGACAATTTCGCTTGGCCACAACAATGCTAAAGCAAACATTTACCATATTGACTACATGCTCATGTATATAAAATACTGCAGCTAATGCTGTGCATGTGAACCACAATTATATAGAAAATGCAATGAATACAAAAGCCACATGCCACATTCGACTTCGGGAAGACAAGTGAATGTAATGGAATGTAGTAACATTCAACCCTAACTTTAGCTGTAATACTTCTCGTAGAGGTCTACAGTTAATGATGACATTAATATTACAAATAATTTGATAGTTAATAGGATAAGTTTTGTAGAGTTCATATGTGATCTTGAAATTTCATAATATTGTGACTCAGCTATTTTTATCTCTCACCCTCTTACTCGATGTAAAAATTATCCTCCAATATGTGTACGTACTTGTAAATATAGTGGACTTTGTACTGAAGGATCCTCATCTACAAGATAGAGACTCACTCCTCAAAAAAACTCCACCCATGCTTGAACTAGAGGTCGTCCCCAAGCCATGGGGCAAGAGCTTTCGGTTCAATAAATCTACCATTTTTCGCTTTCTTCACCTGACCAATCCCATCATCAGACAGATTCTGAACTCGTGGTACAAAAATTACAGCACAATCAGGTTGATCAAGAGCTCTTTGCTGCTCACTAACAGGGAGGTGATGGAGTTGATATCCTACCAAGATGTAGTCAAGAGTGATATTGATGCTGCCAAGTCATTGCTACTCAAGAAGTAAGATGTTTTTTTAAATTGTTTCTACTGCTGTTGTGGTTATTGTTAATGAAAATGTTATTGTTGCCGTTGTTGCCATTGACTTGTAATGTTTTTGTTGTTGTTTGCATGGTTACTTTTTGTTTGAGTAGTGGTGTTGTATTTTGTGTTGGTGTTACTGAGTGTCTGTTTATTATTTTTTTAATCTCTTCTCTCTTGCTGCCATTGCTAGTTTTGTTTGTCTTTATCTCTGTTTCCTCCCCCGTTCTCTCCTCCCTCTCTTCCCCTCCCATTCATACTCCTCACTTTTCTCCCTTCCTCTTTTCCCTTCTCTTCCCCTCCTCTTCCCCTTCCCTTTCCATCCTCTCACCTCTCCCTCCAATTCCACACCCTTCCTTCCCCCTCCTCTTCACCCTCTTTTGCTCTTCTTCCTCCCCTATCCCAACTCTTCTCAACCCTGTTCATTCCTCCTTTCCTATCCTCCACTCTTCTTTTCTACCTTTCCTCTTTCTTCCTCCGCTTCCCCTTCCTTCCCCATTCCTTCCCTTCTCCTCCGCTCACTCCTTTCCTCTTCTTCCCTCCTCTCCCCTACCCTTCCCTCCCCTTTCTTCTTTCTATCTTCTCCTCCCCACTCTCCTATCATATCCTCTCCTCTTGCCCCCTCATTTGCCCTGACCTTTCTTCTGTACTTCATGACTACCAAACTAGATGGTTTACAGAAGTACAGAATATCTTCTATCATGGCAATGAGAAGAAACCCATACCTGTGTCTGACCTCGATGGTGTCTTCAACTGTGCAGCTGGGCTCATGATGAACCTACTAAGGGAACTTGCTATGAATTCCATTACTGACTACCTTCATATCTTCTGCCCTTCTCATGTAAGTGAAGATTTATGTCCATCCATGAAGAGCTAAGTGTTTGTTCATCAGTGTTTTTATAAAGGGTTTTTGTTAGGCATCCACCTCTGTGAAACACAAAGAAAGAGCATCTGTTCTGCCATGTGTGGTACCAGCATAACCAATGTGTTTACAGAACGTTGAGCATTTAGTAATTTAGTGGAGGCTGAAATAACTATAATGACCACACCTAGCATAAGTTTCTTGCTGCCCATGAAAATATTGTTGTTGGATACTCGCAGTCCTTTTTCCAGTCTTCTAGCACCTGATACTTTTCAAGCTCCTCCTACAGATAAATGGTTGAAATTTCAATGCACTGTTGCTATATCAGAACTTGTCCGTGATTGATTACATTATCTGAATTGTGGAAGATCCCAACTATGCGCCTGTCCTAAGGATTGTTCTCATCTTCAGCCTTTTTCCAATGAAAGCTTTCAAATCGATTATTAGATGTGGCGATTTCAAATTATTTTCTGAGAGTGGAATTGATTTCAGCATGTGCTTGTTAGGCCACTGCTAGCTCTTTGTTAGTGTGGGAGACAAGACTTGGTCTCTCCCTTGCAAGACTAGTTTCTTCTTCCTTCTCTACTCATAGCTAATGAACATTCACTTTGTTGGGTATGCACATGGTTATTTAGTAATTCGTATTTGGCTATTCACTTTTAAGCATCGTCTCAGATTTAGTTGAAAGCTGGGCAACAAACTATAATTTTTTTTTAACAGAGATATATTCTTAGTTTATACCCAGCCTACTATAGCACCAGATATTATGAATATTATGCAGACCTTTTTTAGGGGGAGAGGGGAATGATTGGTTTTGGGGGTAGGGGAGAGGGATTGAAATTCACAGCTTGGGCTGGAGGATAATTTACTTATTTCGAATCACAATACATGTGAGAATTCAAAGGTGCAATGAAGTTTTATGAAGTTTTATGTAATGAAGTTTTTAAGAGTTTCTTCAAAGTAACATCAATTGGATTTTGGGCCAGACTTCAGACATGTGGGAATCAATACTTTAATAGAGGAATTCTATAGAACTTTGCTAGATAGCTTCCATTCTACAATATTGGAACCCCCCCCCCCCAAAAAAAAAACTCCCATCCTTTAATTTTTCCTTTATCTTAAATCTTAGATAGGTTGAATCAACTCGCTAATCGTGTAAATTTTCATTAGTGGTATTGCCTTGTGGGAGAACCATATTCATTAGTTGCTGTTAGAGCTGTTAGTGGCTATGTAGACCAGGACAGGAGCCAGAGAAAATGGAAAGTGAGGTGACCAGATTTTTTATAGCACCAAGGTCATAAATGGTAGTCCAGTATTCCTTTAGGAGTTCCTGGGTGTGGTGTGAATAGTTTTTAGTCTGGATCTAAAAAATGGTCATTCCTCACTCTACCTCTTCCCTTTCAACCCCACTTCTCTCTCTGAAACTTCATGCCATCAAGGCTATGCCATTTCCCCCTTCCCAAGCTCCTCCCAATGTTTGGTATTCTCTCGCAGAACCTCTTCTCCTTCAACTATCCTTCTATTCTTGTCTTTCGTTCATCTTCCTTCAGTTTTTCTTTCTCTTCAAATTTACCCAAAATATTTTATTCCTGTACTTTCTTTGTCTTACTCTTTGAATAGCCATTTCCACCTCCCTGATGACCACCACCCCTTAGATATTTCTATGATTATCTTTTTGCCTATATATACCTTTTCCACTGTAACAACTGCATTACTGTTCCATTTATTCCACATAGCATCCTCGCACATAATCGATCTCCTTCAATTCTTCTTCCCACTCTGTGAACATCTGTTTTATTGTCAACTGATACTCTTCCCAATCTCATCTACCATCCACTCTCCCTTTGTCTCACCTTCTTCTTCTTCTTCTTCTTTTTCTTCTTCTTCTTCTTCTTCTTTTTCTTCTTCTTCTTCTTACTATTATTACATAATTTGACTTGGAATATATGGTATTGTTTTCACTTCCTAGGATGAATCCATTCCAGGCATATTCCCAGGTTTGGTTCTGACTGTGGTACTGAATGGAACAAAAGTTATTTTTGAGCCCAACTACATGGGGTTTGAGATTGTCATCCTCAGTGCCTTTGACAAGATGCTAGAGGCAGTCTCATGTATTCCTCGGGTAGAAACGAAGCTTTATCCCAAGGAGAGGAAGAGCACATCCAAGGATAAACTAAAGCCAGTCATTGATGACAAAATTATAGATACTGCCAAAGCAAAGGTATGGCATGTGAGCTGCTTTTAAAATTGTGAGCAGCAATATTATCTGCCTTTTCAAGTCAGTATGGTATATATGATTTATATGATTTTAAATGACAGCATCCTCTAAAAATATTCGTGGTTTATATCGGTTTCCTCTATTTTTTTAACAATCCAATATTTATGTATATGTGCAAAACATTTTTTTAAATATATAGCTAACAGTATATGTATCATATAGCACTTTTCTTCTCAAGGAGCTAAAGATTTGAGGTTTTTGTGACTTTGATCCTAGATGTGAAAATTGTGCCCTCCTATTATTTTATACAATAATATGGTCTAGTAATGTGTTGCACAACCTCGAAAATTGGTGACAGCAATCCTCAAAATTTTACTCCCACAAAAAAACCAAGCACTATGTGGTATAATGGGATTGTCTTGTCAAAAAGAAATTATTACCAATTTAGGCCATAAACATATTATATGTAACCCCAATTGTATTGATCTTTGTTATTTTAATAAGTGAAGGGTCCTAACAATGTTAGTGGCTACATTGGGTTGTTCCATTTTTTTTGATAGTCATATATACTGTTTAAGTAAAAATCATCTTTATTATAATGACCTTCTCAATAATCTACTTCAAATTTACTCTCTTGATGTTTCGAATAGATGCTCTAGCCTTCATAAGGAATACCTGATGAAGGCTAGAGCATCTAGTCAAAACGTTGAATGTAAATTTGAAGTTGAATATTGAGAAGGTCATTGTAATTATATTATGTCAACTGAATGTTCATTGAGGGAAAAAATTGTTTTGTTTATATTTTAATAATTTTATTTTATTTTATTTATTTTTCATAGTCGCGCAGCTTCTTTCAAGATGTTTCTCTGGATAACTACATAACTAATTGTTTACCATATTTATTACTAGAGTATATACTACACATCCATCTATCTGTCCTTTCTATTATATAGCGATTGTCACTACAATTGAGTCTTCTCATAATCTAAGTGATCACTTCTTTGCAGCAAAAAAATTGCGCTGAATTAGCTCAGCTAGACTCAATATTGCATTCGTACAGATGTATTTATTGTGTTACTAAACTTTTACTGATTTTTGGCGATTTTACTGAATCAAGATACAGATTAGTCGTAGCAATATACAGAATAATTTTGGATCGCCTGATAGTAAAATTATATCGAATGGACCTGTAGTGAGGCATCAAAATTGAAGCCGGTGCTGAAAAACAAAATGTCTTAATTCCTTACAGAATATACATACCTAAATCCATTGTCACCTTTGGTGTTTTACTACATACTTATTAGGTGAGAAGTTAAATTCTGTGGAATGCTGGCATAAAACTTGGTCTGACCAGACATGTTTTGGCCTAAATCTACTCATAAGCTAGCTCTAATTCTATCACTTACCCTTTACCTTTCCTGAGCCATATCTTTGACATGAGATAACTGCAGCAGGTGGGTGACTGGACCCCGCTTTATAGGAAGCCAAACTGCTGGGTGTCTTGCACCCACTAGGTAGCTAATGAGGGCCTAGGTTCTGCATATCACGAGTCCAGTGCCTGGGCACCCAATGGCATCTAGCAGCTTAATGTACATATAGTCAAGCGTTCCTATTCAATTGGTCCCCCCAAACACTTTTTTGCCAAACCACTTTTGACATGATGCAACTGATCTGCTCTGGACCTCAATTGCCCATGCATCATAGAATGGCGAGAAAAGCAACATCTCAAGAATAAGGTAGAGGCTGAACTACACGCATGAACTTATCTAGTCCAAACAAGAATATCCCAAACATTGTACACATTATGTAGAGCTCATACACTTTTAATTTTAATTAGTTATTTTGAGAAACAATGCATATGGACCACAACCAACTAGCTAAGAGCTAATGCCTGAAGATGGTCCATAAAACATGAAAAACATTATGGGAGAATATATAGGACACATACTAAAGAGAAGGTAAAAGGAATCAAGAGATTATGCATCATCAAATTCTACAAATTAATAAAAATAGTTTGTTCTTGTAAAAGGCCTAAAAAGTAGCTATTCATTTCCAAGTATCTGGGTGATGTGTGTGGAGATAGATAAAATGCAGATCATGAGATTAGTATTTACCTGAAGGAAGTGAGGATGTGATTGCTATCGGACCATTTTTAAAGATCTAGCCTACTGGGTTGAGAGGATTAAATGGCTTTTCAAATTTGTGACAGATGCTATATTCCATCTAAATGTCCCAGGTGTTTTTTGCAGTGATATGAACTTCATAATATAGGCAAAATATTTTATTTATAACGTATATATATACTGACAAACAACACAGTTACTCTGCCCTTGCTTCGTGCACGGGTAGCTGAGTGTTCAACATGTAAGATTAGCTGCAAGCAATCTGTAGATCCATCTAGAGAAGCATTACAAGTGAATGTGTAGCATTCTTTGTCAATCACCTCTCCAAGATCAAATTAAGTTCACTTTCCCTCTATCAATTCTTGCTTCTTTGTTGGTTCTTTTTAACTCTCCTTCCCTAAACAGTTGACTGCTGCTTTTTTTTTAGTTGTGCAGGTTGAAGGGCGATTCAAGCATATAACCAGCAACACCTATGAGCAGGCATTCTTATAGGAGATCACTGTGTCTATGTACTGGGTTAGCTAGAAGGATGGTGTGAGATTGGACTGTCACAGAGGAGAGCTGGAGAGCTGGAGAGCATAATATTTCCCAATACACATTTATCTGGCTCCTAATAACTGAAGAAACATGAATAGAAATAATTATAATCATGACCAATACTTAACAAATCAATGCTGGAACCAATACGAAAGTTTGTACCAGTGGCTAGAGGAAGCCCTGTTATACAAAATGAGTGTTTTTATAGGCACTAAAGCATAAGGACATGGTCAAACATGCAGGTTGAAAATTAATCTGTGCACTTGACCACGTACTTATGTTTTTGAAAACATGCATGGTATAGAGTAGTGCTTCCTCTAGCCACTGGCTAATTGCAACTGTTTAGCACTCCAATCAGGAACCAGAACTGAAAAGAATTCAGGCATGCAGGTTTTGTAACCCCCCAACTTAAATGGCATAACAACTTTGGTATAGTTATTATCTATGCAACAGTATTTAGAGTTAAAAGAGAGCACACGGAGAGAGCTATATTTTGAGCTAATATCAAGTTCACAGAGTGAAGTATGCAGAATCTAAGGAGCTCTAAATTAGTAACTGCAGTTTTTTAACACTTTATAAAAAATGGTATTATCCTCCCCTTAGCGTAAGAAAAAGTTGGTGCCTAAATAAATAAGTAGTATGTATTTGTGTAAACAGGTTTGCCTATATAGACCTGTGCATGGTATGAGTACTGCAATAAGCTGAAAGTTATCACAGAAGTTTCCTCTGACCATTGTACAATGATCATCCATTTCTCTCCTCTTCTTCCTCCATTGGATCCTGATTGTTCGGCTATACTGTGGTGATAACATTTTCATTGGACCAACCCCTTAAAGAGATTATAGACGCTGAGAAAGGATTTGTTGTAGAGCACCTATAATTAGAGGCCAATTATGTTTCCCCTTTCAAAAACTTCTGGTAGAAGAGTTTCCCCCATTGTGTGTCCCTTTAGGGGAGGAGCATAGAAAAGCCAACCTTGATATGCTAGCTATATAGTTTACAAATATTACATGCACTGTAATACTATATAGTTATTTTTTACGCTGACATGCATGCTTTCTTGAATTATCGCAACTTATTTTTGTGTTGCAGCCATTACTGTTAGCACAAGTCTGGATGGGATATCATTAGTCATTGACTATAGGGCCTATAGCATTTGTTAAACCACTGAAAAGAATTTCAGCTATTCCTTCTCAGCATGTGGAGTAGCAACCTTGCAAAGATGGTGACTTGCCATTTTAAAATCAGGTATCCCTGCCATGCTAGCTATACCAATACCTATACTTTTAGTGATGATCAACGCCTTGTTTTTCAAATGTAACATAAATTGTTCACAATGGAGGAGCTAGAATTTTTAGTGCACTAATAAAGTGTCACACTCTTTTTCTATAATTGTTTCCAATTTTGGCCTCAAGACATTTTTTGCATGAGTATTGGTGAAAACATTTTTACCACATTTCAAATATTAGATAGACATCATTCCAGTCCTCCCCACTAACTCCTCCCCAATGAAAGGCCACATATGTAGTCAGCCTATATCCTCAGTGAGTAAAGAAACAAAAGCTATTTGTTTATGTAGAGCCACCATGACTATGAACCTTATAAAATTTAAATAGGTGGAGCAATAATGGTATTTTATTAAAGCAAACTCATTTTAACGGATTTAGTATGCTGGATTGAGAGGGATAAATGGTATCTACCAGTCAAATTCCATAAAGATATCTCAGGGATGGTTTACAGTACATGAAGTCTATACAGTGAAGTGTGGAGAATCTAGAAGGTTTTTCCTCAAAACGCTACAAAACGTCCCAATTGGAGCAAAATAGAGGCCATGACAGGCTAGAAGTAGAAATTTCACCATTTTTTCTTTAAACAAACACAAACACACAATCGAATGAAAACACAATTACTTTGTCATTCTTTGTGCATGTTTGGTAGCAATTGAAATGACACATCAAATGTTTGAAACACGAGTGGTTAACATCATAATTAGCTACATCAGTTCACGTAGTTTAGGCTATATTGTCTGTCAGACCAAGAGAGATCAAGCGCAGGTTGACAGTTCCAAATCCTGCTTATTTTTCTGAAATGGAAATGATCAGGTATGACTGAACTTAGTTGGAGTTTACCCATTGAGTTTAATTTGTGTTAACTAACTGATGCAGTCAAGAACTTTCATCCAGCAACTAACCCAAAACACCACCTCATGCCAGTTCATAAGAGCAGATTTAAATGTACTATTTCACCCTGTTTTCAAATAAACTTAGTTGGATCATTTTGTGTAGATGCCAGATTTGTGAACAACAGGTGAGTAACGTTAGCTTAGCATATGAATATAAATTTCTCAGTTTGAAGATACAATATCTTAAAACTTGGAAGACATGAATATAGGCCTGGGCTTGGATATGAACTGGACTAAAAATGAATGCAGTGCACTATATATTATATATGTAACATAACATAATATTGTACAGACTAGAAGGGCTCTGCACAGGAAGCAGGCCTCAATGTTCGGATGACCCAAGAACAAAGAAGAAAGATCATTAACTAAAGAACATAAAATGCAGCGTAATATACATTATGAGAACTTGAAGCACAGGAAGTAATTCTTCTATATATATGCAAGGGTACTTGTCTTGATGAATAGCTCATATGCATAGCTTTAAATATACTTTAGAGCACAGTTGAATGCAGCAGCTTAACCAGAAGATATCTCGATTCACTTGAAAATCCAGAACAGAACAATGTATGCTCTGTCACTTACAAAGTGGGCATGATGCACTTGACTTCTAAATTTAGTAGTCAAAAAGTGCACACATTATTGCTCATTCTCTCTGAACACATGCATCAATTGAGAGTGCAGAACAGGGTTGAAAATTATATAGCACTAGAATGACCCTAACAACTTATCAGCCGGAATTGAGCCCAAATACACTCCTTAGCATCTTTTATATATATATATGATGAATATTACATGATCCAGAATGCTCACTTGCAGAACACCAGACAAGACTAGCAGAGCTAAAGAGCCAATGCTTACAAAATGATGCCTACTCAGGAGGTACCCCCCACATTATTGCCAACTGGGGCCAGTAATCCCAATTTTCCATAATTTAAGCAGTACACCTTCATGTGGAACTTCTATCACTTCTACAGAATCTACAGATGGGAGAATTTGAGTATTCTCCGCACGGCCTCATGCCTATTCAATCATGATAGATCTCCCTCTTCAAATATCTGCAGCTTCCCACTGAACATGCTCTAGTTTCCATTGTGTTCATAATTTTATATAACTTCTTCCAGTTCAATATTATTTCTGTATCCAGTTTGTACCCCCGACACACCATATCTTGCATCGAGACATACATTTGACAACTATAGCTACACTAGCAATGTGTGAATGTAACTTCAACGCCATTTCCTGATAGTTATTCACTATAGCCAGTTCTATCTCTACAGAGAGTGCAACCAGTTCTCTCTTCTCTACTGAATAGTATTAGCATCTATGAGTTTCTTCATGGATGTCTCACTGCAACAATGTGATTTCATGATTGACCAGAAGTCAAAGATGGGTGGCTTGTTCATGGGCTTACCAGTGACTCTTTTGGTCTTTATTTACAATTACTTCAAACACTTTTTGCAAAGCATATTCATTTCTGGTAAGCAATTGTCCATTGTTACTTTGCAAGATTATCTAATCCTTTTAGTTTGGTGGACTGTCTTAAAAGTTCTAACTTCACTGATAGAATAACACCTCAAACTTTAAAAAATGATCTGCTTAAAAATAGAAAGGTGTGAACATATTTTGCATTTTCAATCTCACCCACCAGACCTCAGATTCAATGAGAAAATAATTTATAAATGAAGGGGGTTTATAAATGAAGGGAGTAATAATTCTACCAGCCCCATTTTTAACAAGGTTCAAGCCAGTATTAAACATAATAGTAAGATCTGTTTTCACTGAGTATCTCTACTATATATTATTATGATCCTAGTTGAGACTGCACTTGAACAATGTTATAATGTTTACATTTAGGTTCGTCATGTACTTCTTGAAGGAATGAAAGCTCCAGTCAAATACATCAAGGTGTTTGAGAAATTTGAACCTATAATATCAAAAAAGGTACAGAATATTGCTAAACATAAATACTTTGATGAAGCATGTAGCAACTTATATATATTTCAAAATGATCACATCTCAATAGCTCTTCAACCTTAAATAGTTTGTGCACTATTACGATTTTGGATATCATCCACTGTTAATTGCACTGCATTATGTGAGTTCATGAGAAGCTGGTATGAAACATAAATGTCATAAATATAGCGTATCTAAAGTAACCTGAGAGCACATAGATAAGAGACATCCACCTGATGAGCCACCTATGAAGTGATCATCAAATCCTCTTGAAGATCAAAGATGAGTTTATCCATTGCTGAAAAACTGGACAGGTCAACCAGTGCAGCAAAAACTGGCTTCACCTGTGAAATAGCATACTCTACATGGAGAGACTAATGGTGTTACATTAGCGATCGGTGGATTAAGCTGACATGGAAAGAATAATAATGTCAACTGTGTCATTTAGAGATAGGTGATATATACTGTACAGAGGGTATTTTCAAGTGGATTAATATTCATGGTTGGGTACTAAATATAATGCACAAGGATTTGTCAAGCGAATTAATCAGCATCTGCTAATATCTAACCCCTATCAGGACACAAGTTTGGTAGTGTGCATAGGATATATATATATATATATATAGATAAGCTCAGTCATAGATGCCCACCATTTGCAATAACATCAATGAGGTTTCAAACATTGTATTATATTACAACAGGAACTGTACGGAATATCTGTATAATTATGGTGCTTTATTATTTTACTAGATGTGTAGTTTAATGATTTTTCCACCTCATATTAATCATAATGACATATTAATCATAATGACCAAGCTGACTTCTGCTTTCTCTTTATTATTATTGTTGTTGTTGTTGTTATATATATCATTATTGTTGTTGTTATTGTTATTATTGTTGTTGTTATTGTTGGTGTGTTTTCATTCTTGTTGTTGTTATTGTTGTTATTTATATTTTTGGTATTGTTGTTATTAATTTTTATTATTGTTGTTGTAGTTATCATTGTTGTTGTTGTTCTTCTTCTTATGTCATCATAATTAGGCTGAAACAGAGGTAATCACATTCTTGAATGAAGAGCATACTTTTCAGGAATATGAGAAGCTTGTTCGCTTGTACAAGGGCATACTTGATGACATGCAGTACAACATTCCAAAAGTAAGTTTAACAGTGATACAGAATTAGTAGAGATATTATGTGTATGACATTGCACACACACGCACACATACACACACACACACATTCACATGCACATGCACATGCACAAACACACATGCACACATATACATACAAACATCATACACGCATACACATGCACACACATGGACACACACATACATATTTCATACATAGCACATGTTTGCGTTCAATACACGCACACACCACTTGTAATAAAGATGCCACAACACATGCACACATACACACATACACACATACACAATTTGCACACACATACACACACAACACACATCTGTAGACATTCATCTTAGCTGGTGGTAGTGTGTTTGTGTGGTGTGTGTATGTTTAGTGTGCGTGTGGGTGGTGTGTGTGTATGCATTGTATATGTGCATATTGTGTGGTGTGTGTATGGTGGGATGGGTGGTATGTGTCTTCTGTTTGTTTGTATGTGTGCATTTGTGGGTTTGAATTTACCTTTCCTTACCCTAAACTCTTTGTTACCTACCTACAAGTGTGTCACAGTGTGGTTAACTTAACACTGCTTGAAATTGACACATAGAAATGCTCAACTCTAGACCTAAATCATTACCTGATAATCACTGTAGCTTGTCATGCAGATTCAGTGGGGAGACAGTGTGTTTCATGGAACCTACTTTCTGATGTTCTAACATCATTATATCCTTTCAGTTGTCAACTAGCTGTTTGGCACGCCAATTCAGTAAATATAATATATTTATACACATTTTCAAATAAAGTACATATATACCTTACAATAACCTTCTCAATAATCAACTTAAAATTGTAGTCTCTCGATATTTCAACTAGATGCTCTAGCCTTCATCATTATTCCTAGAGCATCTAGTCGAAATATCGAGAGACTACAATTTCAAGTTGATTATTGAGAAGGTTATTGTAATGTTATTATGTCAACTGAGAGTTCATTGAGAAAGTATATACCATATTTTCCAGATAATTTTTCCCCAAGCATACAGGAATAGGGAATAGGGAATTATTTTTTCAATCATACAAAAACAATGGGGAATTATTAGGAATGGAGAATTAATAGAATTATTCGGTAAAATATGGTATTATATCAGTGGAGTTGGAAGATGCTTCACATGGGGGGCAAGTCCATATTCTATTAGTTTTTCTTATATATTACATATTGTATAATACAGACCAGGTTAATTATTTGGGGGTGGGTGAGACATGGGTCAAGGACAAAACCATTAATTTTTTGTGATAATACAGGTTGCAAGAAGCCATCACCAGAAAAAGCATGGTTTGGTTCACAGGTCATTTTGTTATGCGTGCATATTTTGCATTAGCAATGATGTTGACAACATGATAATGATAAACTACACTAGCTATTTAGCGCTCACTTATAGCAATGCTAGCCTCCAGAGCCAGTTTCTTTTTGCTGACAAAGTCAATCAAATATTTTTTATGATTATCGTAATAAAATTGTTGGAAATGGTGGAGGTTTGCAGTCCCTAATTGATCTTGTTTTGTCTCCACTGTATAGAAAGCATTCCCCTTCATGAATTTTGAAACAGTTTCACAGGATAGATCCAGAAATAACCAATCATAGCATATGTCATTCTTTGCCAAGTTTATTTTAAAGTATATGCATATATACACATACACATTCATCAAGTAGTTTACCTGGTTTTGCTTATGCCTGTACTGACAGAGCAATAAACTAACTCATCATTCATTTCTTTGCAATGAAAACGAGCAGCACCTTGCTGAATCAGTTCGATGCTTAATATTGCTCACACACAAGCATGGTTTATTGCATTAATTATCTTGACTAATTTTAATAATTGTGAAACAAATTAATTGCTGCAAGTTATTAGAGCATTTGAAGTCTTCTGGTCGTAAAATTATTATGAATGAATGGACTTAAACTGCTCCAGTTGTAAGGTTGAATTTCAAGATTTTTAATATTTAGCAGTTTACTACAAAATCAGTGAACAATTCGAGTTATGCTGGAAGTATTTTTTGGGTGGAGTAAGGAAGCACATCCTATATTTGGTTTGATCCCTATTTTAAAATGGTTACGACAACCTTGTTCCCCAAATCTATACCTTATATATCCAAAATGCCCATCAGTAGCTCCCTAAATGCTGTTATTAGCTCCAAAAAGACTCCCAGCATGCCTTGAATCTTCGTTAAGGTTATAAACTGGCAGACAATTTTTTTCAAAATGAAAACTTCTCTTGATTTGCTCTTCAAGGATCATCGATTTATTTATCTCTTCCCCAGTTAAAAAAAACCCTCCAAATATTCTAATGCTACTCGGTTTCTTGATCGTGAAATAAATAATTGGTAAGGATCATATGTGTGTAATTTCATCAATTATGTAATCAAGCTAATGGACATAACCAGAATGAATGACCTGCACTGAGTTCTGCTGTTTGGTTTGTGCAGTTCCTGCTATGTACAGGGAGGTTAATTACTTACAGGGGCGGATCTAGACAATTTGACTAGGGGGGGTTGACTTGTTGACAGTAAAATTTTTGTATTGTCACCTTTAGCTCTTTTGAGTGTTTTTTCTGGTTGTTAAAGAAAGTTTTATATACATACATATACAATAAGTACAGCATCAATAATATTGTCAGTGGAAGTCATTACGCACACAAAATAGACGAGCTAAACATTCTACGGGCATGTTTGTTCACAAATATTTCAAATATTTTATCTCTGTTGAAGTTGGTACTATGCTGAGCCATAAGTTTGAGAGATGACAGTCTGGACGTAAGCATAGTGTTTCGAAGGTAATTTTTGGTCCGCCGAAGAGTAGAGAAACACTACGCTCTGCTTCACAACTGGTAATAGGTAGGACGCAAGCAATACACAAAAGGGTATAATATGTTGGGGGAATCTTCTCTGCGAATAGCATTTAGCAAGCTGTTAGGAACTTCATCACCTGCATCCAATCTTCTTTGCCAGAATATTTTCCATCTTGAGATCTCATTTTGGAGCTGTACTGGAGAAGGAAGATGGCACTCCCATGTAAGCATGTGAGCGACTTCGGACACTGGGTCAAATTTATCAGTGACAGAAATGGCTAGAGTGAGAAGCAAAAGCTCAGCACAAATTCTGCTTTCCTTGTTGAACCGTGACTCCAGTTGACAGATGATGAAAGGAACAGCTATAATTCTTTTATAATATTCTTGAGCAGAACCACCAGGATGGTTATTTCTATGGGCTTGCCTCTCCACTCTCCTTGGAAGAGTTACTTCTTCAACTCCAACAAATGTTAGTAAAGCACTTGCTTCTTTATACCACTGATCAAATACATTGTCAATATCAGCACGTCTAGACTTGATGAAGTCAATAGTTTCATCCACTTGCTTATAGGCTTGATAGATATCTTGATTTCTCTTCTGAAGCTTGACTGTTATTGGCTTTATTGATTCAAGAGCAAACATCACAGTTGTTAAACAAATAGCATGGCATGGAGTTTGCATAGTTCTCAATAGTCCTTGAGCTTTAATACGTGTTTCCCTGTCCCAACTCCAGTCATTGAAGGTAGATTCATCACCCTCAAGTTCAGTAACATAGACTCATTCATAAGCAGCTGGGTTTAAGATGGCTTCATTCACACCTTATCAATCACTCAATACTTCACCAACAAACATGCCACATTCTCATGTCCTATGCATGTGTTGTGCATTTGCACAGAGTTTGAGTATAATTGAGTGGGTGTGGTTATATTCTTGAGGGGGGGGGTTCTGACCCCCCAACCCCCCCCCTAGATCCGCCACTGACTTAGTCTAAGGAGGCTGTAGCTGATTACAACCAAAACATCTGGTGTTTGGTTGGTGATGTTTCTCCTGTGCAACTGTTACCAAGTCCTTGAGGGAGTCTATACCCCTACATGGATACAAATAGCTACAAATTATGTATAAGTGCTGATTTTAGTGCAGTGGACAATATGGTATACAGTACGACCTAGCATGTGGTGATGAATGTGGTGTAGAACAATAATAGAAAAAGTGTTTAAAAGAAGCAATAGAAAAACAACACAACTGGTCTGTTAAAAGAAAGCAAGGAAACCAAAACCAATTAAATAACCCTTTACCATTTTAAATTAATACCGTGATTGACGTATTTGGTTTGTTTTAAATGGTAAAGGGTCATCTAACAGTTGTGGTCTCTACATGGGTCAGTCTTGTTTCCTAAATAGTTCAGTCCAATATATTTTGTGTCATAGCTCTTGTTTCATTTCTTTTTTGACTAGTCAATCCTATATATAGAAAGTCTTGTTATATATATATATCATCATCGGTATTCATTTTTACCATGGGAGGGGCGGGTAAGGGGGAAGTTCTTCATATTTATTATTATAGATAAACAAGTTCAGTATTCAGGAACTCATGCTAACTCTTCCTTAGCTATTCATTTGCCTTCATTTAGATAGTTAAGGTGCTATCAAAATACTGACCACCAAATTTTTTAAAATTTAAATTCCTTTTTCTCTTGCTCAGAGTAGAAAATATCTAGAAACAACAAAGATAAAACAACAAAGATATTACAATAACCTTCTCAATAATCAACTTGAAATTGTATCCTCTCAACATTCGACTAGATGCTCTAGCCTTCATCAGGAATAAATATTGACTCCTTGAAAATTGTATCCTTATGGTATGGTATAGTCATAAAGAGCATTTCCAGCTAGTTAAAGTTGGTTCCTGGCTTGCTAGCTTTATTTTGGCTAGTCAATATACAGTTTGCTATCATAGCAAGCTAAAATGCTAATGCTGCGAAACTAGTTTTCATAGGTAGTTACACTCTTCAGGGCCAGAGGAAAGTTATTAGGCCTGGAAGTGGATGCAAGCAAGCTAGGTGTGGTCAGAAAGTGTGTGTGTGTCTAATAATTCTAGTATCCCTTCTGCTTCTCTCTATATTCTTGGATTTCAGAGCTGTAATGCAGGTGCTGCAAAACCTGGTTGTGGACCAATAGATTGACAAGATGATTTCTTTGAACTTCATTTGCTAAATGTTAGTCCAGCTAAAACCTGACCAACCTGACCTGATCCTGTGGACTAGCCCATTAGTTGCATAACCAAACTAATTTAAAGTTCAACCACATTCACTTGGGCAAAAAAAAAGCCAGACCATGGTTAACCACACTTGCAGCACCCTTGCCCTCACCTCCTCTCTAGATAATTGCAAAAGAAGTGATCCCTCATAGGGGAGTTTAACATGGACATGGCATATTTCCAAGTGTATCACTAAAAGTCAGTTACCTAAGTATGAACTGGTTACTCATCCTACATCCTACATATTGAATTACCTGCCTGAAAATGAAATTGGATAATGGAAAATTCTTTAAAAACATTTTTTTAAACCAGAACCCACCATTCCTTAATCTATCTGCTAATTATCTTACTTTCTACTAAGTAGTATTTTGATCCCCCCCTTCCCTCCTCTCCCCTCTCCTCTCTCTATATTTCTACCTTTACTGTATTATTGTAAGCTTGCAATCAATATCTTTACAGTAGATTCTGTTCCATTCACAGATAGTCCCTCTTGGTTTTTTTGAGCTACACTGTGGTGAGGCATTGAGGTCTCTAATCAAGCAAACAGAGGTCATCAAAGACCTCTTGGTCAACAGGATGATCATCGAAAACCAGAGGCTCAATCAAGCGTAAGAATAATGACATTAATACAGATAACAATTATTAAAATAGGAACCTAATGTGCCCATTTTGACAAGAATGAGACAGTTTTTCCTATGTATATTTTGAATATTTAGTGAAGATATCAAATAAGAGTTCTATATTAAAAGTCCCTACAGTTTATTACTGTTTCATTGCATGTCTTTTCTATTTACTGAGATGTTTCTCTGTCTATCATGAACAATTTTAGTAATATAAGTTTTCTCTTGTTCATGTCAGATATACAACTCCAACATTAAAATAAAAAAATCATGTACGAAATCTTAATGTCAAATACTGCTGAACTATAAGTGAATGTGGAATAAAAGGGAGTCCATAAAAAGTATGTATTAAATACTGCCAGCGTGTAAGTAGAGACTTCTGTTCAGCATTTATCTATTGCCAAGAAAAGCTTCTTATTGATGCTGAACTACCTCTGTGTAAACTCTACTTTGTCGAGCTTAAAAGCTGCAATATAGCTGAGACACCTCTGGTTTAAATGTTTTGTTGGTATATATATAGCCTAAATGAGAACCAATTTTTTAGTTACATCGACTCCTCCTACCTATACATTGAACTACTGTCTGCTTTTTTAATATAAAATTCAGAGTATATGTTGACCCAAATAATGTTTTGAGAAATATAAGGAGATTGTAGTAGATAATCACTTGATTGCGTCTAAGTAAAGAATAGTCGAACTTCTACAGGTATTCTACTAGAATATCACAATGAATGTGTGAAATGCCTCAGTATTTCAGAGGTTCTGTACAAATCTCAACCACTTTTTATTCTGTTTGCATATCCATAAACCATGCGTCCTCAAAAGTTGTGATTTATATCATGCTTTATGTCTTCTTTGTCTTGCTCTTTAAAACTATTTCTTTATGTTTTCTCGATGGTGGCATTTTCTGGATGGTGGCAACATTCATATTCATCATGTACAGGTTGAGGAGAGAGTATGAACTGATAGCAGACAAAGCACTGACAACACCCACCGACACACAGCACCTGATGGAACTGAAGAAATTTATCAAAACTGCACAAGAGAAGGATTTACCCATCTTACAAGACAAAATGTTGGAAGCTGGAAACAGGGGAGTATATATTAATATTGAAGTTACACCAAAGCCCCCCTTCTTAGATTAATTGCATTCCATAACCATTCCATTCCTCCATCCTCCTACCATCCATTGTTACTTTGGTTAAGTTACAACCTTTTTTCTGTGACTTTAAAGCCCTGCTACAAAACAGGATTCAGAAAAGTCTTCCATCAACCAGCAGAACTTTCTTGGTCAATTTAACTTCCTCATCTGTCAGCATTGTGTCAAGCAACAGAGTAAAGCAAAGATAATATTCATTAGCTAAAGAATCCAGCATAACACTTGCTAGAGAATCCAGTATGTCAGCATTCAACCCAATGTTCTTATGATAGATCTTCCTTGCTAAAAATACAGAGATCTTGAAACCCAAACTCATTTTTGTGATCTGGCTGAGTAGCATTTCACTCCAGGTTATATTTTAATTAGTAAACTCTCAATGAACTCTCAGTTGACATAATAACACGCATGAGCCTACTATATACTGGTAGCTAGCTATCCACCACATGCTACCAGCACATGTGTCCAGCACATGAACCAGCACACACGTCTAACATGTCTAAGACTATGGAGTAAACTTGCCTGGTTGCTGGACAGCAGCTCTCAAGAGCCTGAACCTGAAGTCATGACCACCATAATTTTTCTTATCTATTTATTTATTGTTTTTGTTTGTTTGTTTGTTTTCTTGTTCTTTTGTTTGTTTGTTTGTTTAATTAATTAATTAATTAATTAAAATATTTGTTTGTTTGTTTGTTTATTTGTTTGTTGTTTGTTTCTTTGCTTTTTATTTGTTTTTATTTATTTATTTATTTATTTATTATTCATTTATTATTATTATTATTATTTTATTTTTTTCTTCTTCTTTTTTCCTTTCTTTCTTTCTTTCTTTCTTTTTTTTTGTTTATTTATATATTTTTTATATTTTTTTATATTTTTTTTAAAATTTTTTTTTTTTAATTTAAATTTTTTTAAATATAATTTATTTTTTAATTTTTTATAAAGAGCAAACATAACATACCAAGTTCATTAAATAATAATCAATTACAGAAATACCAAAATATTAACCAATTAACAAATAAATAACTAAAAAGCTAACAAGTTCAACTCCCGACTGACCACAAAACAAACAAGACATCCCCGCTGGTTTATTTATTTATTTATTTATTTATTTATTTATTTATTTATTATTATTATTATTTTTGTTTTGTTTATTTATTTATTTTTGTTTGTTTGTTTGTTTGTTTGTTTGTTTGTTTGTTTGTTTATTTATTTATTTATTTATTTATTTGTTTGTTTGTTTGTTTGTCTGGCCTGTCTGTCTGTCTGTCTATCTATCTATCTATCTATCTATTATCTATATTTTATTTTGTTTGTTTGTTTGTTTGTTTATTTGTTTCTTTGTTTGTTTATTTGTTTGTTTATTTGATTATTTGTTTATATATATTACTTATTTACTTATTTATTTGTCTATTATTTATTAATTAATTAATTTATTATTTTGTTTGTTTGCTTGCTTGCTCACTTACTTATTTACTTATTATTTTGTTTGTTTGCTTTGTTTGCTTGCTTGTTTGCTTGCTTGTTTGTTTGTTTGTTTGTTTGTTTATTTATTTAATTAATAATTGATAGATTATTCATTATTAATTAATTGATTGATTGTTAATTTTGATTTGTTTTTAAGATTTTTTGTTGGTCTTATTTATTTATTTGATTGTTTGTTTGTTTGTTTATTTGTTATATTTTA